>DWJK01004658.1:0-11780 GCA_018248815.1 Croniades pieria auraria
CACTGTAGAGAACATGTTCCCTTAATTTTATTAGGGCAGCCGGAGCATTTTTGAGCATTCATTGCAAATATGTAGTTAGGTATAATTACCTGATCAAAACTACAACAACTGACTAAACTGCATAAATATACCGTAACATGATAAAATCACGCACGAAAATATTATATAACGTAATACCATAACGACTTTTTCTCCGAGGGGGTAGACAGAGAAGCATAGTACACTCGCGTGTCTCACCAGATATGTTATACACAACGAACTAGAGAGTGAACCTATTGCCATAAACTAAAATATTATTACACAAAAATTTAATTTCAAAAATATGTAGTGTTGCAACTTATGAAAAATATCCGTTATTTTGGATGTCACTCATAATTTTCATAACTTCATAATAATTTTCATAATATTCTTTTCTTTCATAATTTTCATAACTTTCATAAACTTCAGAACGTTTTTGTAAAAATCACTCTTACTAACTGACTTATTATATATTTAATTTTCATGTTTATTATATTTAATTAATATTTCAAATTTATTATTATTAATTTTCATTTCCTTTCCTTGTAAAGTGTTCTTACGCAAAAATCGATGCCGATAAAACACATGTAATCTTACTTTGGCGTAAACGACGACTGAATTAGCTTATTAATATTCATCAACACGTATTTCTGATTAGGAACGTGTTACGCTAAGATTCCATACACAAGTATCCTCAGACTATTCTCACGAGAGATGGGGGAGCTTTGAATTGGATGGTGGAATACTCCGAGGTGATCGTCATACCCTGAGCGAACTATGATTTGAACTTCAAGCGTATGTCAGTGGACTAAAAGTGTAAGATGACAAACGGCCAAAGGTTAAGAAAACGGGTTAAATATAATAATTATTAATGATTAAAGTCTAATTCAATTGAATCAATTAGCTTATCTACTATTTATTTATTTATGTATTTATTCCTTATTATAGTTAATAAAGGACGGACTTATTGCCAATTGGCACTTCTACCAGTCAACCCACGTGATGTTGATGAGTTGTGGTAGGCACTAAATTACCTTAATTTAAAAAACAAACAAAGTAGGATATAGTTTAATAATTAATAAGATCCTGCATTACCTTTACTAACGATATTACTAAGTTTAATATCTAATCTACACACAAGCGCACAACTCATTTCTATACACTACAACATATCAGGGAATTAAATTTAGTAAGGAATGTTAGATCAATAAACATTTTATTTAATCACATGTAATTTATGAACACGAATAATTAATTTTAATATTGATAAAAGCAAATTCTTGTTAAATATCAAAATCATTACCGCATATTTTAAACGCAATTGATAACGAGGTTGAATTATGTTCATACCACTGGATTTATATTCAGCAATGTATTTGCCTAATAAGCAGTTTTGTCAAAACAAGAAGGAAATTACGAGGGTCAAAAAAGGTAGTCCTTGTACCCTTAAAAGTGTGATACCTCAAGCATCAACAGGTATTACTGATTAAGTACACTTCCTGTCCAATAAGTAGGCATTTTTAAATGAACTGATTGTGAACTGAATTATTTTAAACCAATTAACAGAAGTAAGGTTGACAGGTAGCTATGTGAGGTGTCGAAATTATTGTTACATTAACAATAAATATCCTTTAAATAAATAAGTGCCATACAATCGTAAAGGTAACTATTGAGAAGCTGCATACACAAGACACAAGACAATCCATTTCCAAGGGTACTGATGCAACTGATTGATTTGGGTATTAAATTATATATTATTTTTCTCGTTGGCTAAAGATAGCAAGTCAAAAGCAAACAGGTGTTGGTAAAAATCTTAACGCTTATTAGTAGTAAGGCAACAAAACAAGAACTCTAAGGAATAAATTCATTGAAGAGAATATTATTGTATTGTAAACAGAGCCCGCGGTGACATACGCTGTTTGTGTGTGTTATTAATACCGAACTTAACCCACAAATACCTAAAAGGGGTATGAGAGACCCGTGTGAATTATTTTCCCGTTAATTTCAAGAACTAGGTATATTAAAATATGTCGCAGTATGTACATAAATATTGATCTTGATTCAACTCGTTACATGTAATTCTCAAAGTATCGAAATCACTCTGGAAAGATGTTATATTATAAAGCGCTTTATTTATCGAATTTGAACTGAAAGTTCTGAATATTTTTGATGGATAATATTTAAAAAAGTGAAAAACCCAAATATTAACAGACACGTCATTATTGATAATTTTAATAATAAATTTGGATTCAAACAAAGATAACAGCTATTTAGAATATCTTAGAACCCGGTAGCGAATTCGTTACAATATTTTTAATGAGACAAGCAGAATAATCTGTATTAATTCAATAAATGTATAAATAATAACAATTGATAAACACCACCTACAGAAATGTAAAAACACTATGCACGTATAAAAAGTAATAATTAAGACTACAATGTGTTAATGTGGCAAAAAATACCGATAAAGCGAACAAAGTGTTAATCTACTTAGTCGACGTGCTCAGGCGGCTATTTATACAAATGCGTGCCGGCGCCAAGTGTGCATTCGATACTTGAAGCGACCACGCGCGCGCGCATTGTTGTATCTCACATCGATCTCCGCAAAAATCGATCGCAACAATTAATATTACTCGGCATTTGTAAATCACCGGTATTTTTAATTTTCTATTTGTAACATTTTCATCCCGGTGTTTATAACATTCGGTACTGACATTTTAGGGTTAAGTGACTTTATCTATGTAGTTTAGTGCGACAATATAATGTGATATTTTTCTTCGCTACTCACGCAGTTTACATCCGCACTACGTACTTGTGAGTATTTGTTGTATTTGCTCTATTTTATGTCATTATTTTCTATTGTATCGCCCCGCCAGGTCCCTTACAGGGTAGGTAGAGGACACCGAATGCTAAATATGTTTATCCTTGTAGAGCTGTTGTGCTTCTTTTATATTAATAAGCGATTTCGTCCATGCTTGCCGGTTCCGTATTTAATATGTGTATTCTATTCAGACTATGCTAGTTATCTGTTGAAATGGCAGACTTCAGATAATATTTATTTGAGATTTTTTTTCATGTTTTTTATTATTTATGAGTAGGTATGTGATGTTCAAATATTAAGTAATTTTCTAAATTATTCTCCGTTTAAACTAAATTGAAATAATTGAATTAAATTGAAATAAAAAATTAAATATCTAATTAATGCGTATTATATACAAAAACATACTTTCGATTTTTAAGACAAAAAAATATTGTTGATTTGTTCTAATATAAGCTTCATAATTAATATACATATATTCATAACTTATGAAACCTACATTAACATATTGAAAACAGATATTTTTATTAATATAATTGCTAATGAGGACGCTAGCAATATAAAAATAAACCTATCCTAAATACCTAAATAAACATGACACTTCTAGAGAAAATGATCACAAACATCGCTAAATGCTAAGAAGGTATAGTTGGCGAATCGGAAAATAAAACTACAACTACCTAACATTGTGAATAGGTACTGCACTGATACCGCATGTCCATTTTCAAGTAATAGCACTACCCCGTACCAATTAAAAAATTAATTAATTAATTAATAATAACAATAATTGCTAATTTCATTTAAAATTTTGCAATCAAAAATATTTGGTTAAACGATAGCTGTTCCATGTTAATTATTTTATTACTCCTCATTTGAATACAATGTCCATTGGAATGGTTCCAAATGGAATGCGACATGGTTCACTAATTGGTGATTATTGGCGTAATGACGTTCAGTCGCAGCCATACAAACACACATACAAAAACTATACCCATTGAACGCATCATGGCAAAGCGACAATATGGACAAGAAAATGAGAAGGAACTATTTAGGTCAATGAATTCCAACTGTTTGCTATTTCTTGAAATGCTTGACATGAACTCAGCGGCATTACAAGTTTAAGTAGAAAATATTCTGTCGAAGACTAGCAACACTTATTATTCGAATATCAATGGAAACACACTCGTCTTACTCATTTTATCCCGCTTCTATAAGATTCTTCAAACAAAAGAATTCTTATTTTAGTACTACGCGCTCTCTTCCTATCCCTTAAGGGACGAAGCGTAAAGATCTGCATGTATGTATGCAAGTTTTATGTATAAAAAAATAAGGAATAGTGACAGGTAGAGCGTAGATTATGCTGTTACAACTAGTTAGTGTAGTAAAGTTAGTGATTTCGCAAACAAGTGGTTTATATAGTTGAAAACCACTTTACGCGCCAAAAAGGAAGTGTGCCAGAGGGGAAGCTAACTCCGCATCCGTCAGTGGCGGTTAGTTCGAAATTTAATTTTGAAATTTTACGTAACAGTACTCGTAAAATGAATGTACATATGTTAGAAAATTTAATTCAACATAATATCTTACGTTTAAGGCATTTACTATCATTGCTAATGTCAAAGTTTAATATTGGATGGTTTATCTATCTACATATCGTCATCATCGTCAACCTATTTCGTTCAACTATTGAACACGTTTCTCCTCTCGAAATGTAGAATTAAAGTCACGTTCAAAACTGTCATAGTTTATAATAATTTATTGCTAATTGATGTGACTTAAATAGTGCGAAGGAATATTGCTAATCGTTTATCATATTCCTGTCGACAACGCGAAAGATTCTGTTTCCGTTTCCGGTTCGACATAAATATAATGTACTGGTAACTAATACTACTCTATACACCTATATTTGTTATTGTTACAGATGATATTATAACATTTTGAGTGTATAGCATTCCTGCCATATTTAAATTTTCATTTCATTTGATTTAATGCGTGTCTTGTTTACACATTAACAAATGACATCTGTCATTTATTTTGTTATCGTAAACATTGTTCGCGTTGTAATTAAATTTAAAGGTATTTGACAAATCGATCATTGAACCAATATTTACACAATTCTCTGGATTTATTTTTTATATACACGCCTGTATTTTCCGACGGTGTAGGCAGAAGTGTACCTATAGTATACTGGATATTCAATTAAAGGCTTCAAAACCAAAAATATAGATAACATAAATATGTATCTATTTATACGTTTATATTATATATAACAATTTATGTCTTATGTTTTTTAATATAAAACGCCATTATAAGAAAACTAAATCCCATCATAAATTATTTCATACATATTTTACTATTTAAGAATCATAACTGAGCGAAAATCATAGTTCTCTCTCCTTACCTGATTGCAAAGCCGGAGGTCGTGTTTTCGATTCCCTCAGGAAAAATATTTGTGTAATGAGCACAAGTATTTGTTCCGTATCTAGGTGAAAAATAAAAACTGGACTTTAATTGAATTAGTTTTTATTGCCTCAGATAAGGCAATTGACATATTATATTAATCATAACCTATGCATTTCTTTTTGAACCCACTTATTTGTGGAAACAGTATCAGAAACTGTGATTCATCATCATCATCATCAGCCTGCTCCCGTCCACTGTTGGACATAGGCCTCTCCAATGGCACGCCACTGATTAAACCGTGATTATTGAACTTAAAGCGGACGAACAGACAGACTCTAAGTTATATAACTTTAAACTATCATATAGTGAACACAGGTGTAAGATATAAATAAGTCATTGTAAAAGATAGCGTTATCTTTTATAGCTCGTACGATATTTATTTAGTATAATTTTCATTGTATATGTACAATGAACAGGTTAAATATATAATATACTGAATATTGTTTATGTAACATGCGGTATCAGTTCTATTGTAGTGTTAGACGTGACTATATTATTTTAACGTCTGACTTTTACTCTAGGTACGTGTGTTTGTTGTCTCAACATCATTAACACCACCATCATCATCATATAATCATCATCAACCTTTTAATCATTTTACTTTAGGACGCCGGTCTTCCTCAGATCAAGGTCACCGTATACCGCGTTAGCTGACTGGAAATTGACTATCTATACGTTTGACAGCGGGTACATTTTTCGCGGTTTGAAGCGCGTTTTATACACGCGCGTTTGAATGCGCGTTTTAAGAACCGAACATATGTAACGTATAACATATGTATGAACGTTTACATACACATATGTATATAATGTTATATACACCTGTGTATGTAAACGAGCGTTTCTTAACAAGAACGCACTGGCGTGTTATGTATGTACATGTTATTGTCATCAAAATTATACTTATATATATATATGTTGCAGGACTTCTTAAGTTGCAAAGACGTGCGTTATGACAGCGCATGTTTTAAAACGGTCTGTTTATATGCTATAAAAGAAGATTATATTGAACTCTATAGAATATGTACGGGTTTATTAACGTTTTCCTTAACCGTTACAACTAGTAATAATTTATAATAAAAACGCAAAAACCTTTGCATAACCAGAATTGCGCGGCAAAATTCGCCACTCAGATCTCGAGAACTGAAAGTCAACATCTAAACTATTGGACTATATTCACTCTTGGTTTTGTTATTTTGTAGGCGCATAACATGTTATACTCGTATGTATTACTGATATAACTATTATATTTAATATCCGTATAACTAATCTCTTAACTTTAATAAAAATTATAAGGTCACATGTATTTTTAAATTGGATAGGACCTCGCAGCGCCGGACAGGTAACGTTCCTACCGTTCATGAGGTTCGAGACACTCGTAACTTTTACCTGCAACAAACCGCACTGACTAAACCAATCATATAGCAGCTACTCCAGACAAAATACACCGACAGAAAAGATGATGTTACTCTAGTAACGAGTGGTTTTAAATATAATGAAATATTGCGTGAATATATTTAATTTTTTATTTCATATCTGTCATATTTCGTGATTACTGTCCACCTGTGTAAGGTGGAACAGAGAGCATTTTTCAACTTTTGACATCATTATGTTCACTTATTGCCCGCAATTAAGAATATATGAGTTTGAATAGGAATAATACCAAAATGACGTTAGCCCCAAGTATCCAACTATTTAAAAATATTTAAAGGAAGTGTTACGAATGACCTTCAACTTTTGGATAGAAGTCCATTACATTACTTTCATGTAAAAATCTGCCGTATGTCTGCCATTACCGATATTTAGTTTACGTCAAATATCTTAATTTTAATTTAAAATATTCATTCGGTACGAACGTGAATTATTACGTAACATGATAAAAGATTGTACAGTTACACATGTTTTCCATTTAGATAAAAAATTATAAACAGTTCCGCTCAACATATTTATCAAAAATTAATTGTAAATATTTTGCATAACATTGAATTAATATCACAAAATGTATATAACATTTATCTTTCTAATGTTATGTGTGAATTGATAATTGTATATGATTGAGCCAGTTTGTATAAATATCTCAATGTAAAGTACCACGGTACATCACTACTAATGCTATCGGTGCACCTGTGACAAATTAGCTGTAGGATTTTTTACCCCACTATATATATTTTTTTCTCAACTCTATCAGTACCTCTCTCGGCTCATATCGGTAACGAACAAGCTAATGTTTAACACAAGTTTTTCTACCGAGACTATGGGAGACCGGTACGGCTAAATTAGGCCAATGTACGTACGGCTAAAGTAAACATGTTTGAACTAGAATGCAAATGGAATCTCGAGGATCTTAAACAACATTTTTAACATGGATATACCAAGTCATGTGCACGTACGGATATGTTTATGTATTTATGTATTTTCGTATACAAATCCTCGGCGAACAAACCCCGTAAAAAAGACTATCATCCTCTTCATCTTCAGTCCGTTACAGTCCACTACTGGACATATATAGGCTTCCTCTAATAAGCAACATCACAACCTATCCTCGGCGTATCACATCCAACTTCTTACTGTGGGAAGACAACGTATGAGTATAATTTTCATAATAAACATAAATTAATTATGTCAACAAAATTCCTCAATTCAAATTAATTACGTAATATCACGTCTATAATGCCCGAAGAGGTAAGCTGATGAGTTTACGCTGAAAATTTATTAAATACAATTAAAGTACATATGTATCCTAATTAATATGCTTATCTAGTTCAGGTAGAAAATATAGTATGAGGATGGGAGTAAGGATTGCACTTGGTATGAGTAGGAGTAAATATAATAGAGGAGAGATATAACAGAGAAATATAACAGAGGAGAGTACGAGTAGGAGTAAATATAACAGATAATGTTAAAAAAAGAAGCGTGTCCAATAAGATACCTTGGTATTCATTTTAACATTCAACATTCTTAAATAACTTTTTGATAGTATTAATGTAAAAACTGTCGGAAAATATCTCATCCGTTGCCATAATTTGAAAAAGTTTCCGCTCGTTCGCGACATTTAAATTTCAAATGGGCTCAATTCTAGTACCGTCTGTACAAAGTTCCTCCATATTTCATCGTTCATTTCACAAGGCAGTTTAAAATTTTCAGTATTTCCACGGACGCAATTTTTATTTATGTTTGATAAGTTCGCTCGCGCTTGTTATGTAATAAGAGGTAGGCAGTAGTGTAGTAACCGCCCTACAAATTCAGATTCCGAGGCACTACAAGAAACTTTAAATTAGGGGAACCCAACAGTCCGAGACCCAGGAATCTAAACCCAGGACATCTCGATCAACAGTCGCGCTTACAACCACCCGACCGACGAGACAATCATGAGGCACGCATCATTCAATATAACTTCATTTCATTTTATTGAAATTTAAATAAATATTTGAAACAAGGAATAATGTTACCTGAAAAATGTTTGCCTCAGAACGCTTTACGTTTGACAATAAAGACAAATGTAATTAAGGTACTTTCGGATTAATTGAATTAAAATTGCGCGATACTACGTAATTCGAACTTCGGCATACTTAAAAATTTGGGCTAATTTTGATTAGGTCTAGACTCCGTTTGCATATTCCACCAGTTTCAGAGGGTGGTAGCTTGGAATTCTAAATCTTCTCAATCACGCCTCAATGAAAAATAACGTTCCATTAATATCAATTTAACGTGGAAGCTGTTATTATTAAAGACGAAAGATGAGTACGAAAGCAGCAGATTATTCCAGACTCATGTCTATAATTACAATATTGTCTATAATAATCATGTCTACAATTATAATATCTGAGTGCTGGCCATAAGGCCATTTGTTTTTTTTCGCTTATGAGATTATGTTTTACACGAAGGGTTTAATGTAATTCTTCATCCTGTCCGACCTAAAAGTGGAGCTACGTTTTAATTTCAGATTTGTTTTTATATTCAATCTTAGCAGTCCAAACGCTATTTTGCTACGCAAACATTGAAATGGAGGTCCATTATCATAATACCTAGCTGCATTGACATAAATTCAGGTCGGCCGAGAACTCGATTACTAGTAGGAACAGGCTTATCGGTTTTGATTTCACTTTTCTCCTTAGGGCCTGGACTTTGAGCTCATAGTCACCACTAAACTGTTACTTAAGATTTAACGTAAAGTTTTGATATACAAATACAAATACGAGTGGGTAATGCAAACTTGAAGAAAGAATCTGCACGCTTTATTGTTTACCGTGATGATCCATTAGGCGCATGAAATCTGTTTTCGTGTACATATCCAACATTCAAGGCTACAGTCTCAGATCCTGTTATTTATAAAGGAGAACTGTGTTCAAAATAATACCTGTGTTCGCTTAGATTCATAAACATACATCCCACTACTGGACATAACTATTCCTTACACGTAAATCTGATCTTATAGTTCAAAGAAAAAGCTTGAAGCAATCCAGTCCTGCGAGAAATGAATGTAAATTTGCTAGCAAAAAGGATTTTTCAAGGAGTTATTTCCATTAACTCTTGCAAAACTGAAGTTATTAAAACTTCGGGAATTTATAAGAAGGAAGAAAAACAAAGAAACACAGATGGACAAATCATATTTAAATTTAAAACTTATATTTCATTATGAAGCTGAACATGTACACATGAATTGTTTTATAATGCTTTTTAGACGCCTTTGTTCATAGCTTTTCAGATGCAGCTAATAAAACTTTTGCAATTTCCACTCTAAACATAACTTGAGCAGAGCCTTCTTCACTTGTCTAGTTGTCAGTGGTAATACAATTTGTCTTTTGTAAAGGTATAACATTTATCAAATGATTCCATTATTACGTACCGTTACATTTATCGTTGTTTCATTTGCGTATATTTCCATTACTTTCCATGTTACCGTATATTATGTCCCAATGTAGCAATAATGGCCTAGTGTTTTTGATTCAATTTCTCACTCCAGAGGATTTGGGTTCAACTCGTGATACGTGCCTTTTTACAAAAACTAAACTTGCTGTAATAGGGATTGATAACATCCTGAGGAACGGAACCCTGCATAACTTAAATTTCTCTATAATGTTCTCAAAAGCGCGTAAAGTGTTCTAACCTGGTTTAACCAGCGTGACTAACTATGACCACAACCTTTCTTATCTGAAAGGGTGACCATTTCCAACAGTTAAAAATAAAAGTGTGGTCAGTCTGATGTCACCTCGATATACCTGTTTTTTAATACATGGAATCCGCATCTATAAGTCTCTTAATGGACCTTTTGTACTAAATATGATTATATTGCTATTTAAAGTGACTGAAATCCGCGTTTGAGTCGACAGGTCCACTAGTTCATCATATTGACACTAAACGTTTCAAGAAAATCTAAATCGTCAGAGTAGAGTCGTTATTAGTAGTTTTTACAAACGCTTATCGTAAGACGCTTCACGACAGACTTCAAACAATCCAAGTTGAAAAAAATCTACAATTCGAACACAATATAATATTGATATGAGTACATTTAGATTTCAAGCGAAGTTTAATAGTAAGCTATTTAGGGATAATCACCAGTAAATGCAGGAGGTAACGTGTGAAATTGTATAATGGAAACGATCCCTTGGCGCCGTAATAATTCATGTTGTCTCGTGTCCTTTTATTACAGTTCACTAAACCGGTGAGCTATTCCTTAAGGGTCTCTCGTATGTGTTTCTTTCGATATACTTTTCTATATTTCTGTACCGATTTTATTTTTGTGTTCTTTCTCGTTTAGTTCTTTTCTCGTTTTTCTTAACCGTACATCTGATTTCACGTTTATAGGGATATTTCTTTAAATACGAGTATGTATATTTACTGCTCAAGATAGGTATTTTTGCTTTGACTTTTTAATAGGTTTTCTGAAATATCAGTAGGGTACTTAACTACTACTACTAGTATTACTACTAAATTTAAGCATGTATTCAATTTGTACTATTTTATTCTTATTAATGTTAAAATATAAATGTCTTTATTGATATTGTTGACTTCAGAACGAGTACTGCATTTAACTGGTCTTAACTGTAGACTTAGTAATATATTACTGGCACGTGTTGCTTCTGAAGTCCTTACATTTTTTTTAATTCAACAACTGCGAAGGTTAAGATAAAAATACTCTCCAAACTATATATTTAAAGTTTACACCTCTTTAATTAATATGAATGCAACATTTTGCACTAAGTATATTTTCGTGCTAATTCATTCATTCTCTAATTACGTTTATCTTTCCTGTTATCCCACCGGAATACGTACCTACGTATAACACAGAAATAATACACAGCGAGTTTAAAAGGGACACTGAATAATATTTATTAACCAAACTAGTATCCAATGGTGGAGAGATAAAAATATAGATAATGATCATGATGAAGCTGAGGATAAGGATGAGGATAGTGATGATGATGATGATGATGATGATGATGATGATGATGATGATGATGATGATGATGATGATGATGATGATGAT
>DWJK01004659.1:0-11780 GCA_018248815.1 Croniades pieria auraria
CCGACGTTCGCGTTGAATCGCTCGATCACTTCCGCCCTCGTCATGCCCACTGGATTTATAAATAACCTGTAAAAATCATTTACACAAAGGTGTACACTTTTACCGATATGCATAAGGTTTCGGGTTCGAAATTTAAATTTTCGAATATTTTCAGTAACAGTTAATTTCACTTATTACTATTCTTCGGAATTAAAATTTCGAGACCAGTTATTGCATTTGTACGACTGAAAAAGCAAAAAGAAAGCGAGTTCAACAAGCAATGTGTGGCGCTTGTGGACAATCATCATAGCGATTAACTGCTCTAATGCAAAAAGTGAATGAATCGCTTCAAAAAATCTATAATTTGCTTTCATATAATAAGAGTAAACTAAATGATAGTGTTTATGTTGCCACACTAACACTACTTATATAGTTGCAACATTCCGATGTTTTAATATTATTCACTTAGGTATCATCGCTCGTCCAAACTATACGACAGACTGCAACATACAGAAAACAAGCGGGCGCAGTTAACTAGAACTGCTACTGCGATTTCGACACTTCACTTTTAATATTTCATTATTACTATCATAATAGTAATACGCATTTGCAGCATGCAAAATTTGCGGAAATAAACAGTTTCCTCCTTTCCAAAGTACCTAAGATGGTTGGCCTCGGTCTCCTCGTCGACGGGCTGGTGCAGCGGGCCCAGACGGTAGCCGCGCGGCGTGAGCGCCGAGCGCACGTGCACGTCGCGCTGCCCCGCCGAGCGCACGCCGTCCACCAGCGACGCCAATAACGAGTCCCTGCGTAAATAGTCAAATAAAGAACGAAAGCAAAACATTCATTACATCTAAGCCAACTACAGCATTTTTATATATTAAAAGCTCTTTCAGATTCATCTTTTTGGTGAGCTTTACGCTCGTTTTAACATACAAGCTTATTCGCGCATTGTTCGTTTTTTTACTGCAGCCCGCAAAGCCTCTCGTATTTTAAAGCCGAAAAGCACGTTCGTTAGTTTTCTACCAGTAAATACCAGTCGAATACAAAAATTAGTTTTCAACGCGAGTGAGGCCGCGGCTAAAAGCTAGTACTGTATATGCATATATTTTGATTGCAAACCTTTCTCCGGCTAAGTAGGTTCTTATCTGCCCATTCAGATATTCAATAGAGAATTTCTGTGGATGTTCAGGATCTCGGACTAACGCAAAAACGTCGCTAAGCGGACGTAAACATACCACCTGAAACCAAGAACATAATGCGTTACGCCCACAAAGTGTTTTGTTCATTTGACACCGATAGCCTCACATTGAGATTTATGACGCTGTAGTTGCAATGGAGAATACACAAAGATATACAAAACAAAAAAAATCTCCAATTAGAAACCATGTACTGGGCAATACGCTTCATGTTTCACGATATGTATTATCGGCCATGAATATCATAATGACATATCTATGCTATAGATTCTATAGATAGAAATACAATATACAAGTAAAATCAAAGACATTTTATGTATGAGATATTTTTTGTAATTGATTTGTGTTACATACATCATATTAGATAGCCATACAGAAGGTTCTAGACTTCAAATCCATTCAAAGTTTGAATTAATTGAGCTCTGACTCAGATATGCGTTGAATATGAAAATTTGTAGTTTAGTATTTATGTGTGTATGGGTGCGCATCCATGACGTCCTCAATACAATTAATTAATGTATAATGATTCATTCATTTATGTTTTAAAATATAATGAAAGTACATAAAACACTTTCACTTACCGAATACGTCTGTGGATCTCTCTCAAGTATGCATGTGTCTGACAAGCAGAGAGTCCGTCGCATTGGTTCCATATGACGCGCAGGATTCACCTTGTGGACTATGAACTCACTTAGAGAGGTCTGGTGCTGATCACCACTAAAATAAACAACGCAGAAATAAATATCTAAGCATCAAATACGAGGACAGCATTATCTTATATATAGTTCATTGACTTCACAACTTTTATTTTATAAGACACTCTTTGTAGAAAATATGTATTTAGGACATTTTAAGGAAAGTTAGAAGTTTCAATTTTATCATTGCCATTAATAAGCCTTATACTCTTAATGTCATAAAAATGGCGTTTATATAAATGTGTACAGTCTTAAATGTACAATAAAAGTGTTCAAATTAAAGTTTCACATTGCATCTAAACAAAATTTTTAAGAATAAATAGTCTAAACTTCTTTATGGTTCAATGCACTTTACTATTTTTATTATTAACTCACTGGGTAAAAAAGACAGGCTTATGACAATTACTATTTTCTTATTGTATGTTACTGTCCAATAAAGTATGTTGTATAGTATTACAGCGTTCAAATTACATTTAACATTGGTTAAATCAATAAGACTAGATTTTACTGTTGGTGGTTAAATAAGTCTTTAAAAATAAAGATCTAAAAAGAGGTGCTGATAGTGATTTTATGTAGAACGTCATGTATAAACAATCTAATAGTTTTCTTTATGGCCAGTAACCATAATGACTTTCTTTTGATATATTTTGTGCAACAAACAATATGAATAAAATATTACTAGACACCACTGTGAATGAACACAATCATCATTTGATAACAGAAGTGACCACATCACACTGATAAAATTGCAAGGTTATTTGAATCATGCCAACAATGACTGAAATTGTAACAACACATGTTATGTTCACATGTAATTCACTGACATCTACCACTTTTGACTTATTTATATATATTGACTGATTCTAAGTATCTGGGGTTCAAATCCTAGCTCACCCCTGTGAATTTAGAAAACACTTTAAGACTGAATAACACTTACACTATAACATTGAAAAAAGAATGTTATAAATCTGCAGAACTACCTACAGAACTAAGGAGTAATCCATGATTTTTTTTAGGTTTGTTAAGAAACTCTTGAGAAGTAGCAATATTTTTACATGATAATTATTTTCAAAATTTAAGCCATGACCTGTTAGTTATTTTTGACTTAAAAGGCTTAGTTGAACACTAATAAGTCAGAGGTTAACATCAACACAGAAGTACAAGTCAAATACCAGAGTTCAATGGAAGTTTTAATTAATTTACTATAATGTCTATTCTAATAATTGACCATAAGTAATAAGTCACAACCTAGTAACATCACAGGTTTGTCCTTAAGTAACATTTGACCTTTTGTCCATAAAATCACTTCAGTATGGTTTAATTGGTGACGATAAAAACTGAACCAAAGAATTACTAACTTGTTCTATACATAAAACTGAAAACTCTTCAGTGAAAACTCTTGACAATTATTGCCATAAACAATCAGTGCAGTGGTGATCACACTCAATGACATTGTCTTTTTATTTTTATCAAGAAACCGAAATCATACATAAATTGAAAATACTGTTCATGGAATAAAAATCACATAAATAAAATAGAAAACTTACCTATACTTTCCAAATCTCTGAATATCATAATCATGTAGTGTTATTGTCGCAGAGAGGACTTTAATGCTGATGCTGAGTGTTAAGTTTGCCATTTCAAGCATTTTGTTTATTATTATTTGATGGTCCAATGCATTGGAGAACAGATGGAGGCGACTGTAGCCACCGACAGCTAAAACAAATCCTCCAGGAACATCTCGGAGTGACAAGATACCCTGTATATCACTATATGGGTAACTAGCAAGCAGGGTATGTGTTGAAGGATCCAGTTGCTCCAGTGAACAAGGTCCGACTTCAAGAACTATGGGTAAGCGGGTACCACTCCAATGGTGTTTATAAGCTTGGTAGCGCTGAAAATGTAACAGTTTTTATACAGATGTAGCATAAAAATATTAGAATGTCACAATAAAATTTTGAATTGCTAAATTACACTATTGTTTACAATTGCATTTTTACAATTCACTTATGATTTACCTGAACATTACAAGTGTTTAATGTTATAAATTGATAAATTATTTTATTTTTATTTAGTTTGGTTTAAAGGTTCTTAATTTATGTACATATTACTTATAACAAAAAACTTTAGTATTATGTACAATATAACATGATAGTTTAGTAGCACATTAACATTGATTATCTATCACATGCAAATTTATATATTAGCATTATATCTACCTCCTATTTCATAAATAATGCAAGGCTTAATGCTAATGAAATCATAGTCAAATCAAGATGTCCAGCAAGGAAAAAGAAATTAAATAGTAAAAGTAGACTTATGCTATTCAGGACTTTGCCTTATGTTACTTCACTTAAAAAATTGTGTGAAATAAAGTCATTAGATGATATTAGATCTAGGAGTGATTCATATATATATATAACTGTAACTCACTAGGACATCCTTAGGTTTTTCAGCAAATAAGTGCCTGTACTTAAAGGCCTCTGTAAGTATAAGGCACTTGTGCTCAGAGGAGAATTTCATGGAATCAACCTTTTTATCCTTTTTCATAACCAAAGTGAAGTCATGGTTGGCAGCAGAGTTGGAGTGCTTGGCTGATGCAACTGTGATCACGTCAGAGTACAACCATTTGTTGGTCACCTTCAGAACATCTGGGTTGTATGTGGTGATGCCATGCGTCCCCACAGAAAACACACGTTTGTATTTGCCCTTCCATGAATGCTTCGTGACAAGAAAAGACGCCACATCCTGATTATCTTTCAATGGAATCATCTTTTCATTGCCTGCAATTTGCAAAATTCAATAATGGGCCACATCCGGAAGAGAAATTGCGCTCGTGTTTTTATATACGGCTTGCAATAACAAAGTTGTTAGTCAGGAAATAGAATGCACAGACAATAAAGACTAATAATAGTAACAAAAACAAAATAGCAAACATGAGGGTATAAACTAAATATGTATAAGCGCATTCCAAGTACCACTAAAGAGAAGGTAAAAGAAAATATTCAATAAGTATCCTCCCCTTTGTAAATAGATCGGTCACAGACTGAAGACGTGTAAACAAGGGACAGCAGGAAACATTACAATCATTTTACCGGGAAAATGAAATGTTGTGATAATACTCACTGTTTCTGAGTTAACTGTCAAGTTGTATATATCTTCTTTACAACGACAGAACATCTACATATTAAGCAAAACAATCGGAAATTAGGAAAAAGGTAAACTCAGTATGATCTGCCAATCGCATAACGTTTGACGTTTTAGCGATGTTATGTTGTGTTGCCGTTTTTAGCACGTCAGAATTTGACACTAAAATATTAAAACCATCGCTATTTTGAAGGTACAATGTCTAAGGAAACGGTTTGTTTTTCTAATAGTAATAAAATTTGGCATTCAACGTTAATTTTACAACTCGACATCTAAACTACGTGGAATGTTATTTTTTTCCAATAATTTAATGTTCATAATACCCAACCCGTTTGCCCAGTGTGGAGAATATGGCCCGAAACCTATCCGGAGAGGCCTATATCAAATAAACGGCTTAAAAAGGCGGATGACGATGAATAGTTCAATTGAGACAATCTTTGCAAACGCATGAAATTCACTTTTTGTAGGAAAGTCTTGCGGTACTTTTACCAGAGGTATACTTATTTCTTGATCGTAGTCCCACTACTTTAATAAACTTATATATGGCAAGGAATTGCATTTATAAAACACCGTCGTTAATAAAGCTCGTTTTCAATAATTTTTTTGTGTCGTTTGTCTATGGAAATCTTAAGATTATGTCGCAAAACGTCAAAGTTGTCATACGAATAAAATTCAATGATAGACTTGTAATGTGACATTTTGTCGTTCAAATACTAAAAATCATTCTCCGTCTTTGTTGTTACAGACTCTACGAAAACCATTAAATTTAACTAATTGAAACCCATGTTAATACGCCACGCTTGCAATTTACTTGAAATAACTTCCTAAGTTTTCTTTTGTGATTCTCAATCATTATTATACACAATTATTATTATAATTAATTTTAATATTACATCTATGACCAGAACTTCATTCTGAACTGTGTCTTTCACTGTCGCATGCAGCTGAGCATACATTTGATTTTCATCTTGAGCTACGTGTATCGTTGTATACGATAATTATAAAGTAAAGCACTTATTACACATCAATATGGTGCTCGATTTAGATTTATTCCGTGCTGACAAAGACGGTGATCCGGACAAGATTCGCGAAAACCAACGTAAGCGTTTCAAAGATGTAGCGCTAGTTGATACTGTAGTCGAACAGGACACTCTGTGGAGGAGATTGCGCCATGAAGCCGATAACTTGAATAAGTTAAAGAATGTGTGCAGCAAGGAAATCGGTCAGAAGATGAAAAACAAGGAGCCAGTCGGAGCTGAAGATGAGCCGGTGCCCTCGGAAGTGGCAGATAACCTGATTGATCTCAGCGCTGAACAACTAAGGCCGTTAACAGTACACCAAATAAAAAAAGTATGTAGTTGAAGTTATTTTTTAAACGTAATATCACGCCTGTAAACTTCAAAGAGGTAGGTAGAGGAATGTAGTACACTTGCACGTTTCACCAGTTATGTTAACGTCCCATGGAATAGGTGGTGAGCCTATTGCCATACACCGGGCACAGATCCAGACACTGAGTCATTAATAGAAATTTTAAGTTAGAAAATTTTATAGTAGCAGACCCGTGATTTGAAACCAGGACCCCCCATCGTCAGTCGCGCTTGCAACCACTTGAAAAACGTGGCAAGATATTAAATATATTTTTAATATCTTGCAAGTTGGTAACCACGTGTTTTAATGTATGTTTGGGACAGAGCAGTCGACTTTGTTTTAACCATGGTCATCAAATTAGTCCTGTAAGAAATTATTCAGTCATGAAATTCAAAATTTAATTGGATTTTATAAATTTTATTCAATACATTTGTTCTATTTTAAGCCTAAATAGATATATATTTTTGTTTGATTGTATCAGTGAAACTGCACAAAACGATATCTACATCTTATGTAGTTAACATTCTTAACCATGTATTATGACAGAAGAGAGATTCATAAAGCTCTTAAAAATTACAGGTAAGGGTACTTATAGACGAGGCCATCACAAAAAATGAACATGGAAGAGTTGTCTCTGAAAAAACCCGTTCTGCAGCTCTGAGAGAAGTGGGCAACCATTTGCACACATCAGTACGAGTGGACGATGATGAGGATAACAACCCAGTTGAGAGGACTTTTGGTGACTGCACACAGAGACAAAAATACTCCCATGTAGATCTCATTTGCATGATTGATGGTAAGTAACAAACTTGTATATGAATAGTATATGTCCATGATCACTATCACAAGACAATTGCGTTGAATTAATAAATAGTTCTTCCTCAACATCAAGAAAAATGTATACATTTGTTGTATGTATGCATGTATTTATACATGTACGTATGTACATATATGTATGTGTGTATGTGTCTATGCATGTTCATAAGTATGTGTATGTATAATTAGTCTTATTATATTTTCAACCATAGTATGTAATATCCTACTCTTTTCTTTTTTTGTATCATGTTAAATTAAGATATCTAGTGTCTACCACAACTCTTCATCATCACCTGGGTTGACTGGTAGAAAATGCTAATTGGCATTAAGGCTGCCTGTCCACCGGTGCGGAGCGAGGCAGCAGGGCGGAGAAACGGATAAATATTAACCAATAGGATTGCACAAAATCTCCGCTCCTCTTTAGTGGACAGGGAGTTGTGAATTAGTTTAAAAATTCATACAAAACTGGTAAGCGGAGCGGGGAACCGAATGCATATCAAAAATACAGTCTGCAACTCTGCTTCGCATTACTTTCTAGCTCTGCTCCGGTGGACAGACACAGTCTGCAACTCCGCTCCTCATTACTCCATTAATCCGCTCCGCGGCCTCGCTCCGCCCCGGTGGACAGGCAGCCTAAGTCTGCCCTTTGTAAACAACAACAAAGAATAAATAAATATACTATTTTTTATCATTAAAAAAATATCTTTGTGTATGATGTGCAATCAACTTCAAGTAAATCATCTTTTGCTTAAAAGTTAATTTTGCAATATAATTGAAAAAGAGTACATTTTAACATATCTCATGAAAATACAAATTTTTTTATATGTATGATATGTATATATGAAGCATAGAAATAGTAATGTTAAAAATAAAAGGGAGGGGATCAAATAATTAATATTTAAAAACATTCCAATATGGAATGTTCACAGCGAAGAACAATTGCATGGAAAATGTTTTAATTGCTTATTCAATTCAATTATTCAATAACAAGGTGCTTGCCAGCATATTGTGTAAATATTCATACAATACACATATGAAAACATGTAGGTATTCAATTCTCTTTGATGTTACATGATACTGTAGCTAAATGAATAATACATATTTTACAATCTCTTTGAAATTGAATCAATTTTCCAAAAGTATTTGAAAGCTGCAATAATTAAATCTTTTACTAAGGAGGAAACCCATAGGAGAAAAAAAATTTTTTTTTTCTATGCAATGCTCAAGTTTTTTGTTCTCTGTGAAATGTTTGTTGATATTTAACCATATTTATTACTAGTAAATTTTTTTACAAGGCTTAATCATCCCAAGGGTTATGGAAGTTTCACCAAAAAATGTTTAGTCAAACAATGTCTATTTCATATTTGCAATTTGTATATCCAAGATATACAACAACACTTGGTGGTCCACAGATCACATCCTGCACCTTCTACGTTAATTACTTTATAGTGATCAGTTTCATGAGTTTATAGGTGCCCCACAGTAATGGAATATCAAAGGATGACTCTATGACATTAATGATTTATGTCCATGGAACTCAACCCAAACGTTCCAGTAAATTTATTTCTGTCTGTAGTATAAACATAAATTGTATTTAAACTTGGGTCTGATTATTATGCTCTGTTCCTCCATTCACAAGCCTTACCCTTAATAAGATATATTTGATGTATTTATACAGGTATGGACGGTGAGCGGGGATCAGCAGTTGCCGGTGGCCGTGGGTATTTCTTGAAGGGTGCAGCAGTATTCTTGGAGCAAGCTTTAGTGCAACTGTCTCTCAGGATATTGCTAAAGAAGGGATACACACCTTTGTATACTCCATTCTTCATGCGCAAAGAGGTGAGTTTGTTATCAATTAATTTATCACCGGGTCCATAACCATGCTTCACTATGGAGAGCTGGTTATTTTCTGGGAAAGTAGCTTACTCATAAGAATTATATAAATACATGCATGCATTAAAATAGGCTTTTAAGATTCTTTTCAAATAGACTAGCACCAAGTGCAAAGCAGATTTTGATTGTATTTAAAATAAAACTAGTACATTTTAATAAATTGAATTTTCAGAATTTACATGTATTATGGCAAAATGCTTGAGCGCTGTCACAAAGCAATTGAAATGTAAAAATGGACTTTACCGGAATTGGCTATGGTTCCAATTTTAAATTTTAAATATGGTACAAGTCGTTGTATATTGTTAATGCTGAAGATGATATCCTAAACTAATAATAACAGTAGTCACCACACAATGGCCATTTTTATACGTCTTTATCAGCTTATTTTTACTTTTAATCTTTCATTTTTGTTACCCATAACAAAAATCTGATATTATTGAAATCAATCCAATTTAACTATCAATAGTGAAGGAAACTTTAACAAAATAAATCTACATCTCTCGGAGCTTATTTTCTAAACTGTATGAAATTTGCCAATGCTAATCAACAGATTGGACTTAATGACTTTAACCTTTCTCATTTTGAAACAAGACTCGAGTTTAACAGCGGAATTACAAAAGGGGGTTCTACTCAAGTACCAACCTACCAAAAACGTTTGCTTATTAAACAGGTGATGCAAGAAGTGGCTCAGCTCGCGCAATTTGATGAAGAGTTGTACAAGGTGCTTGGTAAGGGATCAGAAAACAAGGGAGACTCGGTGGACGAGAAGTATCTCATCGCCACATCGGAACAGCCCATAGCGGCTTACCATAGGGATGAGTGGCTGCCTGAAGCTTCTTTACCTATCAAGTACGTTCCGTAACCCAGTTTTTAAAATTAAATGTCATTTCCCATTAAGATATAGGAAAATACTGTGAGGAAACCTATACATTTTGGACTTATTCATGCGTCAAATCTGCCAACCCGTATTCGACAAGTGTTTGATAGTAACTTCCTAACGTTGTAATATGGCAGTATCTGAACTGTTTAAAAGACCGATAATCAAACCCGATTTCATCTGAGCGGGAGATACATGGGTTTGTTTATTTGCGAAAGCCTGAAATTAATCTATTACTTGTATTGTTTTCAGTTTGCCAAGTAAACTTGCTAAATAAATTTCGCTGGGCCTTTATCTGTATACTGTTCAATGCAATGTATTTTGACAGATATGCTGGTTTGTCAACCTGTTTTCGACAAGAGGCTGGGTCGCACGGGCGCGATACACGCGGCATCTTCAGGGTACACCAGTTTGAAAAGGTATTGTACATAAATACTAGAATTACCACGGATTCGAGTAAGAGTGAACATATTATTTAATAATGTGTCATTGTTTTAAAGAACTTTCGTGAAAGAGGTAGTTCATTTTTATGTAATGAGAAAGAAAAGTCATTTTGGAACCAAATTGAGTTCGAACTGAAAAGATATTTTAACTTATAAAGTTTTCAGAGGTTTTGACGTTATATAATAATAATATAATTTTTATTTGAGTAATCCTGACTCATATTTAGTCGTCAATGTAATAAACTGAGTTGCGTGCACTTATGTAATAAATCCATATTATTTCAAACTCAACTGAGGTACTACATAAACATCGGTACTTAATATGTCGGCTAATTACAATATTCATACAAGGATTCTTGATAACATGTTTAATAAGTCCTTTTATTTGGAAGTTAAAGTTATAGGCGATAGCCTGTGGCCGCTGTCTGTGAAACTTAACGCTGAGTATGTTTTATCTATCGAACAAAACGGTTACCAATAAATTAAAATATATTTCGATACAGGTCGAGCAGTTTGTGCTTACGTCGCCCCACGACGACGCCTCTTGGAAGATGATGGACGAGATGATTAACAACGCCGAAGAGTTCTACCAGATGCTGGGCATTCCGTACCGCGTGGTGAACATCGTATCGGGAGCGCTCAATCATGCAGCTGCCAAGAAGCTCGACTTGGAAGCTTGGTTTCCTGGTTCGGGGGCTTTCCGCGAACTGGTGTCCTGCAGCAACTGCTTGGAGTACCAGGCTAGGAGACTTTTAGTTAGGTATGATATTCCACTGTGGCGCTTGGAAGCGCAATTGCACACTTGTTTTTCCATACTTTTACCCCTTGCCACAGCCAATCCCACATATACTCACCTGCATCCACTGACGTACATTCAAACCGGCCACGTTTAGAAACCGTTGCTATGGTAACGGTTGGCAAGTTTTATTTAAAAATTTTATTGTAAGGTAGTAGTGTTGGTAAATTTTGGTGAATTCTTGAATAATTTATTTAAAAAAAAATGAATGTTGTTATTTTTTAATTTAAATAGTATTTTATTATAGGTTAATGCTAAATGAACTTTTTCTATATAATTTGCAGTAGTAATTTTTTATAATGGATGTCTAGTTAATTTCGATAGACGGAACCTACTCCTATCAAAATTTTTAAAATTCTTGGTGTCGGAGCATTTTTATTTTTCCTCTCTATCTTTACTGGTGTACGGTGACGTATCGATGGCTTACAAAATAAGAAAAAATATTCTTACTCACGTGTGCAAGAACTGGGATCGATTTAGATGCTAGACTCAAATGCTATCTGGCGCCCCTTATGATGCGAAAGACTTTTATGTTACAGAAATGTCTAAGACAAATACATCTGGTTC
>DWJK01004660.1:0-11778 GCA_018248815.1 Croniades pieria auraria
ATGGGAGGAGACTCATATTCCAACAGTGGAATGTTAATGGGTCGATAAAAAAAAAAAAAAAAAAAAAAAAAAAAACCGCAACTTGTGTTGGTTAGTTTCGCGCGCAAAGCTGATTTTAATGTGCGGTGCCAGCGTTCGATAATTTCGTTGCTTTGTGGATGATATGGTGTTGTACGTGTTCTTTTTATTCCAATTATTTTCAATAGGTTACTAGACAGATTACTTTCGAACTGTCTTCCTTGGTCGGTTGTAATAGTTGCAGGACATCCGAATCTACATATCCAATTGTTATAGATTGCTTCGGCTACGGTTTCGGCGGATATGTCGCGCGTAGATATAGCTTCGGGCCATCGCGTTTGGCGGTCGATTATTGTTATTAAATAGCGATGTCCTTGAGCGCTTGTGCTCAGCGGTCCGACTATATCGGTATGTATATGCATGAATCGTTCGCTTGGCGGGAAAGTGCCGATTTCGCTGTTTGTATGACGTTGTATTTTGCTTTTTTGGCATTTAATACAAAGCTTCGTCCAATGTCCGATGTCGGTGTTCATTGATGGCCAAAAGTATTTTCTTGCGACAAGCTTGCGTATTATTCGGGTACCAGGATGATTTATATTATGTATATTGTGGAATATTTCACGACGATATTTTTCAAGTATATACGGACGTATGTATGGAGTAGATGTTTCGCAATATAATTCGGTGTTCGTATTCGGGATGTTGATTTTCTTAATACATATGTTAGTTTGCTGCATTAATTGTGGCATGATGGAATCTTGTTCTTGTGCGTTGGCTATTTCTTCGTAGTTTATAGGCGATGGACAGGATATAGTTTCTATGCAGCTAAGGGCGTCGGCGAGGATATTATCCTTTCCGCTTACGTGGCGTATGTCGGTTGTAAACTCGCTGATGAATAATAATTGTCGCGTTCGGCGTGGCGTTTCGGTTTTACTGTGCGTTTTATTCATAGCGTACGTAAGCGGCTTGTGGTCGGTGAAAATGATCAGCGGTTGTCCTTCGAATATCTTGCGGAAGTGGATTACTGCCATGTATGTAGCAAGTCACTTGCGGTCGTATGTAGAATACTTCCGTTGTGTGTCGGAGAACTTTTTTGAATAATAGCCAAGTGGTTGCCATGTGTTGTTGAGATATTGTTGTAGTACGGCTCCTGCGGCGTTGTCGGAGGAATCGGTGAATATTGCGAGTGCAGCTTGATGAGACGTGTGAGCGAGTAAAGCAGCGTTAGTGATGCTTACTTTACAAGCTTCAAACGCGGTGTTCGCGGCATCGGTCCACTCGATACTTGTTTTATCGCGCTTCTTTGTATCGTGTAGATAGGCGTTTAACGGTGCTTGTAGTACTGCAGCATTAGGTATGTGGTCGCGATAAAAATTCAGCATGCCGAGGAAACGTCGCAGTTCTTCGATAGTCTTTGGCTTTGTATATTGTATGATGGCTTGGACCTTCTCTTGCGGTGGTTTAATGCCTTCGCTGGATACCGTATAGTCAAGGAATTTTACTTGGGATTGGCCTAGTACGCATTTGGCTGGATTTATTGTAATGCCGTTATATTCTAATCGTTCCAGTACGGTGCTTAGGTGTTCTCGATGTTCGACTTAATTGTTAGATGCGATAAGTAGGTCGTCGATGAATGGGAATACGTAGTCGAGTCCACGTAGTACTTCATGTATGTATCGTTGGAATGTCTGGTCTGCGTTCTTCAAACCGGGACACATACGCGGGAATTCGAATAAACAGAATGGAGTGATGATGGCGGTTTTTTCGATGTCTTGTTCCCTTACGCGCAGTTGTTGGTATGCGCGGTTGAGATCGATTGTTGAGAAGATGTTCTTGCCGGACAGATGGTATGTGAAGTCTTTTATTCTTGGTACTGGGTATCGATCAGGTGTAGTGATGGCGTTGAGGCGTCGGTAGTCACCACAGACTCTTATATCCCCATTTTTCTTCGGTACTATATGGAGTGGTGATGACCATGAGCTCTTGCTGGGTCGACACAGTCCTTGTTGAATCATGTTTTCAAATTCTTTTTTGACTGTTTCGTTGCGATGCGGAGGTAATTGGCGAGCACGGCAGTGTATCGGTTGCCCTGTTGTTTCTATATAATGTTCGACGTTGACCTTGGATTGTAGTTGCATTGAAGTGAGACGAGTGATGCCAGGAAATTTCGCTAAGATGTCGTGATAGGATTCGTGGATGTCAATACTGCGAACTATAGACATGTCTGTAGATATGATTGGAGCGTTGATATTGAAGTTAGTTACGTCATCTATTATTCTTCTTTTCTTCATGTCGACTATTAGATGGTGATGATTAAGAAAATCGGCTTCGATACGTCGGCAACGATGAATTTCCATTTGTATGGACGTCGTAGGTTGAGATCAAGTTCGAGTGTTTTTTCGCCATAGGTGTTGATGGTTGTATTATTCCCTGCGTACAATTTGAAAGGTAGCGGCGTTGCTTTTTGGCCTTGTTTTCTTGGTAGTACGGATATATTAGCCCCAGTGTCTACCAAGAATGAATAATTCGTCTTCCTGTCACGAACGAATAGGCGATGTGAAGTATTTAGAACGCCAGAATCCGCCACTGCCAACGTTCTATCTAGTTTTCCGACTTCGTTGCTTGTGTATAGGTGCACGATGTGGTGCAGCGTCGTGTTTGGCTTCCGAAGCAGCGATGATAATAGCAATATGGCGATGCTGTATAGTTAACTGGAGTGCGGGAACGGTGGCGTGATGAGCTTCGTTGGCGTGAATGATGAGGACGATATTGAAAATTGTTGCGCGGCGCTCTTGATTTTAATTCATTTATTTCTATGGACAGCTTCCGTATTTCGTTGACGAGAAATTACGTGTCTGCTTGGCTAGTAGCAGAGTTTGCTGTGGCGACTGGTTGTGCGGAGACTGCGGCGATATCGTTTGTTTGCTCGAGAATGGAGTCGGCGAGCAAAGCGACTTCTTCCAGCGTAGTTTTGTGTGCGAAAGATTCGCTGACGGCGAGTACGGACCGTATGTGGGCTGGCAGGAGTTTTGACCACATCATGCGCAGTGTATTGTCCGCGATCTTGTCTTTTGCTAGCATACGCATGCGGCGTAGTAATTGAGTCGGCTTTTGATCTCCGAGCTCCATTTCCGCAAGCAGTTTCTGTAGTTGTCGGCTGTCGGATTCTTTGTATACTGAGATGAGCCTGTTCTTGATGGCAAGATATTGCTCATCCCGTGGAGGCGCTGCCTCCCACTACCGCGAGAGCTCGAGGGATTGGACGATACTATGTAACCGTCAATGGTGGGCGAGGGACGACCATAGACCATAAAACCGTCTGACGACGGGGAAACATCACCGGGGGGTGATTGACCCCTGAGACTGTCCGGGTAAAGAGGGGATCCTCGAGGCCGGTAGACTCGTACCCATGCGGCGACCATCCGCCGCGGCGTACGAACAACCGCTACTGCTGCTGCTAACATTTACGAGGGCAGCCGGACATGGCCCGTTACATCAAATATTTCATTTATTGGCACTCTCGCTGCAAATATCAGAGACGTGACCTTTTCGGAATAACCTTTAATCGATTCGATGTGAACGTAATTGCAGATAGGAGTGATAATGGGCACGGGCTCGAATGGCTGCTACATGGAGCGCGCGGAGCGCGTGCAACACTGGGAAGCGCGTCACGAGCGCGTGCGGGACGTGTGCGTGGACGTGGAGTGGGGCGCCTTCGGGGACAACGGTTGCCTCGACTTCATCAAGACAGAGTTCGACCGCGAGGTCGATGACAATTCGCTCCTTAAGGCTTCCTTCACGTAAGTACTGACGTTAAGTCTCCACTTCGAACTCGTATGGCTCGCACTTAATGCTTGGGTATCTTCGTCTCACAAGTTAGTCCCACAGCCTGGACAGCATGTTGCGCAATGTGTTTGTAGAGATTAGAACAGATACGATTCAGTGGCAAGAAGGCAAGGCAAACAGGCAAGCGGCTCACGTGATAGTAAGTGGTCACCGTCGCCTATATACATTTGCAAGATCAAAGGCTACTAATGTGTTGCTGCCTTGAAGGAATTTTTTCACGCTCCGTTTGAAGGACCCCATGTCATAGCGTATTTCAAACACCTCTGAAGGAAACTTATTCCACAGTTTGCAGGTGTGCGATAGAAAAGAGCGTTTAAAATGCACCTTTTTGAACTCCAAGAGACCAGTTGGTGAAGGTGGAATTTAATCCCTCGGCGTGTAGTGCGATGCAAAAAAGGTGGTAACGGCATCATCTTTAAGAATTCATTAGAGCACTCCCCGTTGTAGAGTCGGTAGGGCACAGACAATGCGCCAACGTCCCTGCGCAGGCTTAGTACCTCTAACCGGTCGGTCAGTTTGGAATCGTCGACGATTAGAACAGCACGTCGCTGCGCGGAATCAAGTGGGCAGAGTTGGTACTTTGGTGCCCCCGCTCATAGCTGTGAGCAGTACTCCATATCGGGCCTAACTTGAGCTTTATAAAGTTTAAGGCGTTGGCCCGAACTGCTTTGCCTTGTTTAAGACATCGAGCTTTTTAGACGTCAATATTCTCTTTTCTTCCAAATGATACCGGAACTGAACGTCGCTCGACAAGTCAATTCCCAAGATCCAGTACTCTTACTGATGGTGAGTGTAATGCCCTGGAACTGGGGCGCTATAACAAATAGGTTTTCTTTAGCGGTAAACCCGCAGACTTGTGTTCTCGTAGGATTGAACTCAACATTATCTTACGCTGTGGTTACCTAAGACGGGTGGCACGCGTGAGAGATACCCGGGTGTGCCCTCCGAGGCCGGAACCCCCGGCACAGGGGGTACCCCTGTGCTAGAGACCTCCAAAAAACGGGTCCCAGACCACCCAAAAGTCGTGCACCCCCTACTACGATGGGCGCAGCCTACCAACGCGACGTTGATAAGCCGGCAGTCCCTGGGACTTCCACCCTCATGGCGCCGACGAACCCTCCGACTGTGCTGAGCCGAAAGCCTCATCACGGGATGTCGGCCAGTCGGCGTCCGAGGGCAGAACGCAGGACATAACAGCGAGCGCAACCGCTTGCGGAATCTACGCTGGAGCAACAACAACTAACTCAACCTGCGGTCTCAGTGATGACTGCGGCTCATCCGGCGCGTAAATTACCGACCCAACTCCCGCTCCCAGCCCAGGTCGCTGTTGAGGCGGGTAGTCACACGAGTCAGCCAAATAGGAGGCGACAACGGCAGAGGGAGCCGAAGGCACGAGTGATGGCTAACGATCGTACATAAAGGCACCCTCCAATCAGTTGTACTGCCATGGCCACAAATGAGAGTCCCCTACGGGCTCTTGAGATTAACATTCAGGCCAATGAACTGGTAGTGGCTATAACCGCTATCAGTAAGGCGATTGCTCGTTAACCAGAGCTCGTGGGAATCATCAAACGGGTGTTGGCACCTGTCCTCGGATTTCAATATGACAGTATAACTTAGACTGATGTATTGGAAGCATAGGTCCAACTAAATCCCAACAGGGCCTATGAGCCCTCTTCCGGGAGCAGGAAATTCATGTTGTGCTCCTGGGCGAGACGAAGCTGAGGCCGGGCCAGTACTTTCGTCTCCTAGACTTCGTTGTGTACTGCCGCGATGAGGTCTCGCCGCTTGGCGCCCCGTGTAGGGGCACGCCCATCGCGATCCGTCGCGATATGGTACACGATGAATTGCCGCTGCCGCTTCCGCCGACGACAGTTCTGTGTGTCGGTCGAAGATTGTGTCTCAAACCCCAGTCCCATACGTGCCGGTGTGCCCCAAGGCAGCTGCCTCTTGCCGTTACTGTACGCGACTTACACAGACGACATTCCCACTCTTGAGGGTAATCTCCAGGAGTGAAAACGGGACGTTTTGCTCGGGTTATTCGCGGACGACAGTGCGTTTTTCACGTCGTCCCGCTTCGAAAGGTTGTTACATCGATCTCTTAACAAATCGAAGATTTATAACATCGATGGTTCACGAAATCGAAAGGCTATGAAATCGAAAGTTTATTGAATAGAATCGCTTTGTTATAAATAGAAGTGAACATAAAAAGTAAAGATTCGTTAAAATTTATGAAAGAAGAGTAAATAGTTATTATCAAAATGTTATTTAATCTGAGATATCTATAAAATAAAATGTAAAATCGACGTAAAACAAAAGAAATTCGGAAATTATATTTTTGTATGAAAGCGTTTGGCTGCGATCCCGCCTGATGGTAATCGCAGATACGTCCTAAGATGGAGTACACAAGCCTAGTAAGAACCCCACAAAATCACACTTGTTTTGAAGAGTCCTTTGTAGCCAATTGTCTCATACAAGCCCGAGTTCTGATTGTGCAATAAAGCGTTCCTGCGCTGATGTAATTGCGATGTTGGCTTATTTACCTACTGCGATTTCTTCAGTACTTATAAGATTGAAGAAACGTATTTGTCAATGGAAAGAGAACCAGTTATCGATTGGTTCGAATTATCGTCTATAAAACGATAATGTTATGTCCAACGGAATAACCACGAATAATAACACTTTTCATGATATGAAAATGAATTTAGCCGTAGCAATCCATCGCAGCGTTAGGGCTAGTCAGGGAATAGAGGATAAACAAACATCCATTAATAGATATATTTTCGAACCTTCCATCTAAATTTAAAAAAATGCTGTTATCTGTGCGTAGCCAATCGCAAACATAAAATTTTATTGCATTGTTCTTCTAATGATAAAATATTGTCACATATAGGTACGTAGATTGGTGGCTAGAAACGATGCAACGTACTGTATAGGGTGACGAATTAAAGATGCACTCAGAGTGCACAAACTGTTTATTTATACTCTATACTATCGCTGGTATTCAAACCTGACATCATTCGTTTAATTGTGGTTCCTTGGTGTCGTAATAGCGTGACATTGGTAGTGTGCACGTGTGAGTTGAAGGAGTGTTTAGCGAGGTTAGTAGCTTTGGCTGAATTTATATGATCGGGTATGATTTTGATCTGTAAGTGGGTGGAACCTGGGTTGCCGTGGACTTTTTGTAATGTGGTTCCGTTAATAACCTTTGTGGTCTTAATTCCTGGGACTTGGGCACAGACTAAACGTACTAAAAGTAGAAGATGAAACAATTCTAGCTCATGTAGAATATTCATATCTCGTGTAGGGATGGATACAATTTAAAAAATACAGATATTTAAGATCATCGGGAGTGCGATAATATGCTCAGCTTTTTCACATCAAACGTGGTTTCCAGATCATTATAATCTTTTGAGTTTTAATAGGACTCATATTTCTTACAGCTTCGAAAAGTACATCGGCGGTAAATACCTAGGCGACTTGTTGCGCTCCGTGCTGGCGCGGCTGGCGCACGACCGCCTGTTCCCTGCGCCGCCCGCCGAGCTGCTCTCCGCACACGTCAGTGAGTTCGAAGAGTGAGTCGTCGATATCGCTAATGTTCCCGCTCAACTTATATACATTCATATCTACATATGTTTTTTAGCTCTCCATTTCTTTCAAGTTGGCTATACTTATCTTCGCCAACTATTCAGAATCAAAAAAATAACTTGGACTGTTATTTTTTTTTAAAGTAGCATGTAAGCGCTTAAGAATTCAGTTGAAACACAGCAATGGGTGGTGTCCGCAGAGACAACTGCGCGGGCGAGTGGGCGCGTACGGCCGCGGCGCTGCGTGCGGCTTGCGCCTGCGATATCTCGCGCGACGACGCGCTGCTCGCGCAGCACGTGGCGCGCCTCATCTCCAACCGCGCGGCGCAGCTCGTCTCCGTCTGTGGGTATCTCTGTCTTGTACCCGACATTCATCAAAACATGGTTTTTCTACCATACAAAACGTCATATATGTGAAATGTGTCAAAATGTCAGTGCACATAAGGAGGTCATAATAAACGTTATGGTAAATATATACATATGTAGTGTCATAGAATTAATATGGCCGTTAAATCGAGGTGGCTGTGATGAGATGACGATTTATGATGGCAGGCATAGCGACGCTGGTGCTGCGCATGGGGCGCGCGCACACGGCCGTGGCGGTGGACGGCTCCGTGTTCAAGCGGCACCCGCGCATCCGCGGCCTCATGGACAAGTACATCGCACTGCTCGCGCCCGGCCACAAGGTACCCCGCACCCTCCACACTCACACTCTTGTAATTTCGATTGACATGGTTTATGCTATCCACGAGAAGACGTTCCATAGAGTACTATTGGATTACACATCGGTTAGAATGACAGAGATATTAAATCTTCAACACTCCTACTGGAATGAACGTGCTAAAATCTCTGTGCACGACGATGAATCTGAAGAGGCTGAAATAAAAGGGGATGTACGTCAAGGATGTATTTCAACTCCTACAATTTGTAATTTTTGCTTATGAGATTAATACGGCTAAAAAATTTGAAAATGTAAACTGCGATGTCAAAGTTAATGAGAATCTATTAATAACCTCACACACACAGATTACACTATACTAATGACATTATCAGATCAAGAACTGCAAGGAATAGTAAACAAAGTGAATGTTAGTGGGCCAACAGCTGATCTTGGGTACAATTTTTCAAACACGGAAATCATTATCGTTTGAATTGAACTACATGAATGCTTCTGAACCACACCAGCCACGAGGATTTATATATGTACAGGAGGACAAACATTTGCGAAAGTAAAGAAATACAAATGCTTAGTTACGTTGTTAGTTACTTATATAGGTACCAAAAACCACTAAAATCGCCCATAAAACCACTCGAAGCTCACTCTATAATTCCATTCAACAGAATAGTGGTACTCCCTTCCACCGCAACATCAAACTATCCTTGCATGTCAAGTTGCTCAGTTGTTACATCTGGCCCGTGCTTGTGCACTAATGGATGATCAGAAAACGTATCGACGCGTTTGTAATTATTCGACAAATCGAAAATGAAAAAGCGTATTGCCTACATGAGACAAGATGGATGTCAGTTGTTGCAAGTTGTGAAGACGAAAAAGCCGAACCGCCGAGCTATTTAGTCTATTAGGATTTACTATCAACCGCTATTTGGAGGAGCTTTATAAGTAGGACGAATGGTTCATATTACAAAAACTACCGAAATCCTAATATTCTCCACAGAAGGAAACTAGTGACCATTAATATAGAAAACAATACAACAATCTCTGTTGTACCCGTTTTAAAAACTCAAAGCGACAGAAACAAGACAGCACGGGGAGAATGATACTAGGCTGTCTTATCGCTAAAAGAGCGATTTTAGACAAACAACCCTACTGTAATGAGCTTATTTACAGAAAGGAGAAGAGAAATGGGCAGAGTATACAACTTAAAATTAAGTAACTCGCAAAAATAATATTTAATACTACTATGCACATAGTAATCAATAGTATTGCATAATATTTTTTCAGAAACGTGAGTAAACCGGACTAAAAGAACGAGTTGAAGCGACTTTTAGTAAGCTTAAATTTGGTTCTTGAAAGAACTTAGGGACTCGGGTCAGCTGATTATTAAAATTTAAAAGTAAGAAGTTCCAAAAAGTAACAGCAATCTCAACAGAAATTACTTGAATAAGTAGGAGTTCACAAAGTGAGGTTTAATTAGGAGCGAAGGGGACAGCTCCTACCAGGATTCACATATAAATATTTCAAATGGTGATTATACTTATATAGGTATGTACATATGTACCGGCTTAACTCACGTACTTGCTTCTGACCGCGACTTAAAAATGGTTAAAATGGCGGTTTAAAATGGTTTTATAAATAATGTAGAGATGTGGGCTTGAATAGCACGCAGTAAAGAGCAGAGCGAATAGGAGTATTCCGACGAACACAGATAACGAGCCACTTGAGTTTTGCACGAAATTCTGACAAGTAGTTATATTTGCGTTGTCCAAATATAAACTGAATGGATATTATTTATATTTCGGAGCATCTTAATAATATTTAGTTGTTTTAAAGAAATCTCAAAATAGCAATGTCTGCATAATCAAGGATTAGGAAGAGTAGTAGTACATTAACGACTTACTCGTCCTAATCCTAACGACCGCAACTTTTGTAGCAATAGGCAGAAAATACAAGTTATTAGTTCGTCTTTACCCAGAATAAGCACAACTCTTCCAAAGTGGGCTATAGAGTTACCCCGATGCTAGAAAGATACTGTAATAATTTATATTTATTGTCATTACTTATAGTTATTGTAAAGGAAAATGATAGAATTATTAGTATATTATTTCCAAAGGTTGCTTCGACCAGGCGGACTATTGGCGTGTCTAGCGCATACCGCCAAGTCGGTTAACTTACGGAAGCTTCATAATTACTCTGAAAGGTTATTACGATATTTGGAGCTACCATCGTACATAAGCATTTTTCCCATAATTTATCAGTTAATATGTAAATGGATTACTTCCTACAAACAATAAATAATTACAAATAAAATCTCTTAAGCCGTAAAATCACTTTGATGACTGCAGTAGTTGACGAAGAGATCGTGGTACTGATGCGGTCGCAGATCTAAACTGACTTGCGAAAAGCACACCGCGCAGTCGATGGGAGAGCACTTCGGATGCCCACGGACTTACTTGTAACGGTCGATGTCGCTTATAATCCGATATAAATGTGATTCATTTATTAAGTCTGGTCCGAGAAGTGTTATCGCACGCCTTTTCCGATTTCGAGAGTAACTAGACGAGCGTACGATGGCATAGTACGCAGTATCCCGACCTCAGGCTGCATTGGGTAGTCCCTCGGATCCACAGCCTAGCGGGTGCTATGCACAGACTGCTACCGAATCTCGGGGGACCGTGGGAATAAGTCCGCCGCCTTTACGCAGGTCTCGGTCTCTGTCGCTCTATACGGTGCGCCCGTATGGTCTAACAAACTATCAAACAGCCGGCGCCGCGCAGCTAAACTAAACGCTGCGCTGCGTACAATCGCGATCAGAGTCGCGCGAGGATACCGAACTATATCGTTTGTGGCGGCTACAGTCTTGGCGCGGTTTCCGCCCTTAGACATTCAGGCGGATATGGACGCTGAGATCTTTCTGAAGATCCGCGACCTCCGCCAGAGGGCTGAACCCAATGAAACGGTCAAGGTGCTTCGCCAAAGAGCCAGTTGGCGAGCCGTCAAACACTGACTCGAGCGTCTCCAGGAGCCTCGAAATTCGCGCCAGCGTTTGATCGGTGCCGTCTTGCCAATCTTCAAAACGGCTTAACTGCAGGACACGCGTCACCTACCGGTTGACGCAGGTCCTTACCGGACATGGATGCTTTGGTGAGTATCTGTACAAAATAGGCAGAGAAGCAACTGCGCAATGCCACCACTTTGGAGATGCCCAGGACTCTGCGCAGCCCACGCTCCAATATTGTCCTGCATGACAATCGGAGCAGCGGATCCTGGAGCAAAAAGTGGGGCCGGATCTATCTCTAGAGACCGTCGTCACGGCAATGGTCCTTTCCGGCGACGTGTGGGATAGCGTTGTCGCATTTAGCGAACATGTTTTGCTAGCAAAGGAGGACGCCGAACGGGCCCGGGAGCGCGCCGGTCCCGCTCACAGAAAGTGACGCCATGGCGTGCGTAGATGAAAATGCTCGTAGGCGCTGTCCCTGTAGCTCGGGACCAGAATTCGAGCTACGATACCTCCTGCCTGTCGTAAGAGGTGAGTAAAAGGAAACTCTCGGAATTGTGAGCGATTAGGGTGGGAGCGTATATCGTCACTCCACCTAGCTAGAGGGCGTCCCACGCTACGTTTGCCAAGTCGCGGTCTCCACTCCAGAACAC
>DWJK01004661.1:0-11777 GCA_018248815.1 Croniades pieria auraria
GCGGACTACGGCCTTAACCCTCTCAATATGAGAGAAGACCCATATTCCAACAGTGGAATGTTAATGGGTCGATTATTTCTATTGGAGACAAATTTTCTCATTCAATAAGCATGGTTTCAATCACAGTCAGCCTGTTTTCAGATTTGACGTTTCCTAAAAATTTATGAAATCCGAAATGTGATTTCTTAACGAAATGCTTCTTCTATGCTATAGCACATGATATGAATTTAAACCTTAAATCAAAGATCAAGGTAACAAGTTAGGATTTGAAGCCTAGATCCCAGAAATGGAATGCTGAAATCTAAACTATACCACCATTGTTTTTCTAGGACTCAAAATCACTCCAACTGGGCCCTATGTCTGTCCCTATCGGGCCCTAGATCTGAATATAGCTCAGTAAGTTGAAGTAAGTCCTATTTAATGTTTAGACTTGCAAATGTATAAACCTGTCATAGTTCGCTTTGACTAAGTTCAAGTTCTATTTACAACTTGTAAAAGGGATTTCACAATTACCATGCAAATGTTTCACGCGGGCCGGAGTATGAATCCGAAACTAATAAGTCGGAGATAGAAAATGATTAAGTGAAGTACATTTTATCGCGTCAAGCCCGCATCGAATGACCGCGTGATACATATAAAGTTAGAAAAAATATTAGTAGTGTAAGATAACATCACGCCTGTAATCCCCGAAGAGGTAGGCCGAGGAGTGTAGAACTCTCACATTTCACCAATTACGTTTACGCCCCACCATAGAAACGCCGATAAGCCTATTGTCATGTACCGGTCACTGATCCAGACTCCGAGATATTAATAGATGTTTCTACTAGAAAATCTAAGTTAGAAAAGTTTAATGGTACCCAACCCGGGGAATCCTTCGGGGAATATTCGTCCTTGCAAATACTTGGCTACCAAAGTAATCATTGGACAACGATTAGAAAAAAATGTTCTAAATTACTATCATATATTATCGTTACAAGTGCCACTAAAAGGACACGTATTCACCAATGTTCCCTCGTCTAAAAAGAACCCCTAAGCTGGATTATTACCAGTTAATTTTTATTCGCAGAGCCTAGTACAATATTACAATTAGATGCGATATTGGTCAAATGTGCACGAGTCCTTACTTTACATACAAACCGCGTGGGCATCCAGTTTATCGATAATCTAAAAGTCACCATACACCCTAAGGCCGCGCTCTATAAGACAACTTCTATTTATATTTACATTAAATTTGACCTTTATTATTTACATATTTATGGTTTAAGCGACCTTTCGTTACCACACGATGATATTTTTATGTACTGATTGGCTAAAACAAGTAGAAAATTCGCCGTGGGGTAGGACAATTGCTACAGCGATTTCTACGGGGAACCGACAGTTAGCAAATTACAATACTTATACATATATGTATGGTGAAGTAACTGTTACTGTGATAACTTCTGCTCCGCTTTGATGTTTGTGATTGCCAACCATATATTATACACGTGAGGCAACCATCACAGCCCACAGAAGTAACATCTCGTCTATGACCAACTTGGAATAGGTCAAGTGCTAAATAACACTAATAGAACTCCAACTAATTTGTAGTAAAAAGACAAATGTATGCAGTCATGTTGTTATTGCAGACATGTGATTTATGTCCATGCATGGCAACCACCACTTGCGACCTTACCGCCCGCTTATGACCCTTGATTCCTTTATTCCATGTCTCATCAACAAAAACTCGCGGATACAATCTATACACATATAATAAAACTGTAACTGATCGCTGACTGTACATGGCAAATATATTTAAAAATTCATAACGGGGTGCCTCTATACACGCAATAGAACCCAAAACAATGTTTTTTCATTTTGTCTGTTTGTCTGTATGTTTGTGAAGGCTAATCTCAGAAACGGCTTATCCGATTTGAATGCAGTTTCCACGATTATATTGTGCTGGACTTCACTTAAAATTTAGTGTCTTTTTCATTTAAATCGGTTAACAAATAAAGAAGTTATGTCAATTTATTTTTTCAAAACTTACAAAACCTACGCGTACGAAGTCGCGGGCACAGCTATTTATTACTATACTTACTCTTGGTGATCATAGCGTGATGTTCTTAAAATAGTTTTTTATTAGATTGTTCTCTAATTAACGCTGGTGAAACCGCGGGGCAAAGCTAGTACTAGGATATGTTCCTTACAAAACCAACCGTATGAACGATTATTTCACTAGTATTTTAATTAACCCGCATTACTCACGCGGGTGACATAAACACTTCATAATTTAAACTCAAGAGAAAAAGGTTATTATTCTATTTAGAACACGACCGTCTCAGTAGCCTCAAGTGATCGGAAGACGCCATTTCGGCAAAGGAATGTGTGGGAAACCACGTGGCGATAACGATTGTTCCCTAAGGACCCGTCAACGCTTGTTTAGAGCCCAACTTGCATTCTCTTGTGATTAAAATCGTTGGCGATAACACACCGTTCAATTAAGGCATTTTGTCTAGAGTTTTGATCTACATGTAGTTGTTAGAGCTCTCTAGTATTATAATTAATTATAATTCCCATTCAGCACAAGTATTTGCGTCATAAGCAGATCTCATTATGTATTTAGAGATCTACATACACACACAAATGTAACATCACGCCTGTAATCCCCGAAGAGGTAGGCAGAGGAGTGTAGTACACTCCCACGTTTACCAGTTACGTTTACGTCCCATGGAATAGGTGACCCTATTGCCATACACCGGGCACACATCCAGGCTCCGAGTCACTACTAGAAATTCTAAATAACAGAAATCCAATAGTACCCGACCCGGGATTTGAACCCGTCCTGGGTTCAAATCCTCCGATCGGCAGTCGTGCTTGCAACCACTCGACCAACGAGACAATCAAACATACACATACATATGTATATAAGATAACGACCTGTCTGATTATAACAACAGATGCTTTGTCCAGTTCGGGATCCGATGGTCGCGAGTAATTGTTTACCGATGTGATATGATTATACAATAATATTTCTACCAACGGAACAGAAACATTAAATACTAGAATGAAAACATACGGGAATATGACCTCGCGGTAAATACTAAATGTTTGGAATGCAATATATAAACATGGCTCGACGCGATAAGATTACGTGTGTACACATAAGTTTAATTGGTAATAGTGCGAGTAACTTTTAATCGAATGGCGGCGGTTTCGTAGATATGAATTTCAACAGGCTGATGATGATGATGACGACGACGACGACGACGACGACGATGACGATAACGATGACGATGATGATGTTGACAATGATGATGATAAAGTTGATAAAAACATCGAAGATGATGATGGTAAATTCCAACATATAACATTAACAACCGACGATAAAATGGAAGAGGAATGATTCACTGCAATGAACAATAAATTATAATATCTTACCTGAAGTGTGTTTGAGGCAAATATATAAGACGATCGGTCAATGTTTACATTCGCTAATGTCAATTGGCGAGGCGAGATCTATGGGTCTCAGCGCAAAACCGAGAGGCCCAGAGACAACTTGAAAAGTAATTAAGAGGTGAATATTTCCGAAGGCAAATGAGATATCCGGTTGTGAAACTGTCAACACGCATTCGTTTTTCAAATGTAACGTTCTTTGAGATTAATGATAAGAGAACTAAATGTTGTTTCTTTCCATTTATTTGTTTCACTTTGTTTTTATAGTGAATCATTCTCAGTTGTAGTTCATAAAACGTTTCACGGGCTTTAAGGAAAATGCTCTATGTTTTATTCACACGTATAAGGAATGAAGGCTTTTAATATGAGATGTTGTTTTGCATAGATGTTAGAATTTAGGAATACAGCCATTGAGACATTGAGATGTTCGACTATATATACTTAGATAATTAAGTTGTTATTTTTATTAGAACTAAGTTAAAGATGTCTATTAGAAGGACCGTTTAGCATTTACATCGCTTTTAGATCCTATAAAAAAGAACTGAAACAAAAAACAGACAGGAAAAAAAATTTCGCGATTTCTTCACTCGACATTGATCGGAGATGACTTTCTTGAGCCGTTATTGCAGAAAAACCAGAATTCTATGGTAATTCTCTGAAATGTACGCAGGTATATTGCATACCTGCGTATATTTCGTTTTAAATTTAAATTTAAATATCACTTGTTAACGGTGAAGGAAAACATCGTGAGGAAACCTGTAGTACATCTTAGAATTTATAAATTAAAAAAAAAATTCTAAGATGTGTGAAGTCTGCCAACCCGCACTTGGCCAGCACTGCAGACTAATGGCCTTAACCCTCTCAATATGAGAGGAGACCCATGTTCCAACAATGGAATGACAAATGGGTCGATTATTATTATATATTTCATGATTATCTACATGTTAATTTAATAAACTAAGATGTTTAAAATATACAGATATCATCTACATATAATATGCGTTGTCCCTGTGGCTCGGGACCAGAATAAAAGCTACTGTATCCTGCCTGTCGTATGAGGCAGCATAAAGGAGACTTCCGGGGTTGCAAGCGGCTCGAGTCGGAGCTGGAAGCGTTCAGGTCGCGATCCCGGGAAGGACGACGGTATGTATGACCGCATATAGTCGTGGGAATCGGAGGACATAGGAAGAGGCACTAAGCTTCTCCCGGGTGTTGGGCCCGTCGGGGCGCTGCGCTAGGACGCCGGTGCGTTCTGTTGGAGATCCTGGAGCCCTGCTAGTGCCGAGGAAGGCCACCGAGGGGGTTTTAGTGCGGTAAAATTCCCACATAATCCGGTGTCACTACCAGGGCACAGGGTACCTTTTGAAGTTTTTCAGCGTACCAGCTAATGTCACAACACGGCACGACTCAACACGACCGCGACACTGAGATAACATGACAATGTCAGTGACGGTAAAAAAGACTATGTGATGGTGGTCGACCATCAAACATTTAATTACTCCATACACCAAAAATATTATAGTGATGTTTATACGGAAACGCTAAGTTTTAACATTTTTAATTATGACTTTTTAAATTAAAAATTCTTGTCTTTTAGTTTCCAATAAAGTATATTGCGATGTATTGATTCTACAACTATTATTATTATCATTATGTAGAAGAAATATGAAACGCCTGTGAGGATAGACAGAAGAGAGAAGAAAGCGATACATATTTGGCACTCGGTGCTCTCTGCTTATACCCTTAATAACCTGACAATATAATAAAACAAAATAAAATAATAATAATAATATAATTCACAGAACAATTATCCAAAAGTAACAAACCAGATAAATATATACGATAGTTCCGCAAACCAAATTAAACAATGGACGAATCAATAAAAGGTTTTACAAACAAAAACACACGATTCTGGTAAAAAAAACTATCGCATTACTTGCCGCATACTTGAACAGGTGTAGGTTATCAATGCTCTCGCGATCCCGAAGGATAGACCTGAACCGATTAAAAAATTGTAGGCCATTCCAGCGTCATTGCACTTTACAGCTTGAAGGTCTGAACAAGTGACCTTTCGAACATTTTCATCAACACATTATATTGGTGACAATAAAAAATATGTTTATTTGACACATAAACAAAATACGCGCGAAAAATATAACCCTCTCCTTACAGTCGGGCGAAAATATTAAATTATTTCACACATAGGGTTAAATGGTAGAAAAATGCCACTAGGCATTAATTTAACCCTTTTTAAAACTTAACCATGACGAGGTATTAAAAAAAAAATAAACAAATGAAACCGACAGGAAGTAACACGTCATTAACTTTATATCGATAAGTGACACAGATAATATAGATAATTTTGGCCACGACGCAAGTTCGGCGGTGGGGGAGGGGGAGGAGAAGGGGGGGGGGTTTCAACGAGTACTGATTATGTGAAGCGTACTTTGTAAATAAACGAAGCGACGAGGCGTGGGCCCATACGGTACCAGCGATCTACTGTTTGCACTGCACGGCCACGGTTATAGTATAACGAGATTAAAAAAGCGGCACGGTATTAAAAAAACACAAATAATGACTGACTGTTATATGAATTGTATATAAAACACCCATTTTCATGAAGAGAGCTAGACATATTATATTTTTTATAATTATTATTATTATTGGAAACATGATTTAAAAATACACTGAAATATTAAAGCACAAAATAATAAAATACATAATAATATAAAACTTAACTGTTAAAACGTGATAGTGAACTACACTCCTCTGCCTACTCCGACGGGAACTATAGGCGTGGTGTTACGTTTCCAAAATATAAATATAGTAAATTCGCATTATTATCCGCTATTCAAAGCGAAACAAAGAGAGAAAGAGACAGATAGATGTCAGCGTGTGTTGACAAAAGAACAGTGTTTACGTTTGCCATCGCCTCGTATCCCTCGCACTACGGTGATAGCTTTAGCGGTTCCCCGCAGCCCCCTCCCCAGCGTCGCCCGCTCCGACGCGCCATGCTTCTGATCACGTACGCAAAGCGAGCGCCGCGCATGCGCCGCGCGGGCTAAAGGTGCGAATGTACTCAGCCGCCGCGATGTACGACGCATTTGCAGATATAATTCGCGTTAATTTTTATATCCCGGCGATTACTACAAATCTATTTATGTTTTTGTTATTACATCATCGTGCCAGGTCGCTTAGGTGGTTGGCAAATAAATGAGAATATGTCGGTTAATGATAAAAGAATATTTGTACAAGTACTCTTAATTTAAACATGAAAATTTGCGAAAACATTGGATATCCATGTTTATTGATGGAGGTTTTGTTATTATTCATCGGGAATTTATTTTTAAAGGGAATAAGGTTAGTACCATAGAGAATAATGAATAAAAATTTTCCCACTCAATAAATTTTTATTCCATGGTGGGAGGTATAATTTAACTGGTGAATGGTGAATGTGTACTACACTCCTCTGCCAACCCGTTTGGGGATACACAGGTGGGATATTACAATAAATATTATCCAACGTAACGGTATAAGGCATTACCGGCTAGTGTGCTATCACCTTTATTCCTTATTCCCACACGCCGATTCCGACTGCGAGATCCTCATTGCCACTGATAACATTGTGTACGTGTTTATGTACTAGAATAGATTTCTGACGGCACAATTCATTCCTATACGACTGCGCTCGCTTCGCTACGGCTAAGGAACACATCTGCTTCGCTTCGAAAACACACCTTCTAGTACTTCGCGAATTTGTCTTACTAATTTGTCGACATGTTGTGTGACCGGTCCAACCGGTAAATTAACCATTTCATTGATTATATTAAAGTCAATTTTTAAGGTACATTTTTTCTGTGCGCGGTATGGTGACCCTACATGTCATTACGGATGACTGACTTTGCAAATTTATGTAGAGTTAATTGATTTTTTTCGGGCGGTATTTTTCTTTAAAGGGTAAACTGACTGACGCTTCTGAATACGAGAAATACGATCGAATAAAATTGTTCTTTATAACACTCTTTCTAGTTCATTCATTCATTATTGAAGTTACGAAATGTCTCAAGCATTAAGCATGCACAAACATTTACACAGTAACGCTTGAAAAATATGGAATAGAAAAACCATTACGAAGTCTACACCCATAATTCTCCCCGCAGTATGTAGGAGACGAGAGCGATAACAAATAAACGGGTTCGCGACTCTTACAAGACAGCACTCTCGTAGGACACATGGACGGAAGGAATTCGAAGAAAGACGAACACAGAGACACACTGACATAAACCTGAGCAACAGAATTTTTTTATTACATGATAGGCTGTTATACGTGGCCAGGGTTAGATTTTTGTGGTGATCGAACACAGCCCGGTGGTTCTTAGAAACACCTTAGCGAGGACGGGGCGCGATGGCGCACATTAGGGGAGGCCTATGTCCAGTAGACTGAGAAAAGTTCATGGTGATAATAGGCTAGCGTTTGGCCGCAGATGCAGAAACACAGAAAACCAAAAAAAAATCGAAGCGAATCAATCTTAGTAGCCACGGTACTCGCTAAGTACATCTCTTTAATACGATATCAAAATAGCTATTGTACTGCAATATAGTGATATTGTCATCATCATCAGCCTATCTCAGTCCACTGCTGGACATAGGCCTCCCCCAATGAGCGGGATCGCGCCCTGTCCTCGGCTTGTCGCATCTTTCCTCGTAGCCTTTCGCAGGTCGACATCCCACCGGGCCTATGTCCAGCAGAGGACTGAGATAGGCTGATGACGATGACGATTATAGTGTTCTACAAGAGCTATCTTGGTACACAGAAGGTGTTCTTTGCTAAAATTAAACGGCAGAGCGGGTCTGTAATTATAGATATTTGGTGCTCGGTGTTCTCTGTTTACCCTGTAAGGGGCCTGGCTTGATGGTATACTAATAGAAACAACATTGAAACTTAATTATCTTTCATTTTAGGTAAGGCCCGTGTATAGATTCACATTTTTATGACCGTCCTTAGCCTCTCTCAGTCCACTGATAGATTTTATCTATCTGTAGATAGACCAAGAAATTAATGTTATTTAAAGCGTGTGAATTGTGCCAACTTTGCCAGCGTGGCAGACTATGGCCTTAACCCTTCTCATTCTTAAAGCAGACCCTTCTCCCAGATAAAAGGGCAGATAACGATGATGATGAAAAATTATAGAATTAACATCACGTCATCAAATGTTCATGTAGACTTCTAATTATAAATACTTTTAACCGTGTTATGATAAAAAAACTAGAACTTTATTTAAATTCCCCGATTAATTATTTTAAACCTATAATATAATTTATGTAACTGTGTCACCAATGAAAATGTGGCCTTTGTTTTTTTTTGTTCTTGCAATTAACCGATATATCTAGAACCTTCTTCGAATTCTTCTTAGATATATTGACTTCCTCGTTTGTCTTGTGGTTATAAATGCTACTGTAGATCGAGAGGTTCTGGGTTCGATTCGCTGGGTTGGACACTATTATCGGATTTTACTACTTTGAACAGCTTCATTCGTCGAATGGCTACAAGCGCGACTGCCGATAGGGAGGTCCTGGGTTCAAATCCCGATCGGGTACTATTGGATTTTTCTAATTTTGGATTTCTAGTAGTGACTCGGACTCTGGATCTGTGCCTGGTATATGACAATAGTCTCATCAGCTATTCCATGGGACTTAAACGTAACTGGTGAAACGTGGGAGTATATTACACTCCTCTGTTTACCTCTTCGAGGATTACAGGCGTGATGTTACGTTACTATTTTGAAATTCCTAGTAGCAGCTTGGAGTCTGGATATATGGGCCAAATATAGTGGCTTACCACCTATTCCAATATGGGAGCCATAGTGTAATTGGGCAAATGTGGGAGTGTAACCATAACCACGAACAACGCGTAACAAGCTACGGACAAGGGGTGATTTCTGGGATGCCTATGTCCAGCTGTGGGCCGAGACAGATGATAATGATGATATGCTATAAACATTTTACTATGTATCGTTTAAAAATATTTTGCTCATAAATTTTCTTATTTGTAGCCTAGCTAACAGGCAGACAGGTCACCGTATGACAAGCGATCATCGTGGACCTTTGCAATACCCGAAGTGGACAACGCTTTATCTACTTTGAAGAAGAGTTTTATTTGCTCTATTTCTAAGCCCATGCCGCAGTGCTCTGGGAATAATAGTATAAGGGAAATAGTATTTTTATATCTAACTAAAAATATATTTCAATTCGCTCTTCCGCTCGAAAACTTCTGACACATAGAAAAGTTGTCGCAGTTGAGTACATTTTCTGGGGTTAGGTTAGGTTAGGTTACGTTAGGTTAGCTTTGGTTCGTATAGAGAAGGAAAACTTTTTGTAAGCCTTCATATTTTACATTACTTTTAATTAAATTCAATGTTCAAACATTTTTCCGTACAGTGGATTCGGCGGGCGATTTTTAAGTTTAGACCACTGTTATAATATTGTGAATCTAAATTACTTATCCACTTCATAGTGTAAGTATAAATTTAAAATGTGTTGCACGTTTCGTTTGTTCATACGTGATGAAATTATGTGCTGGGCTAACTCGTATATTAAACCGTATGTTTTTCAAGATATCCCGTTCATTTCAGACCTACACCAGCTCTTCTTCTTGAGCTCCCGCCGATCTCAACGAAGTCCCGTCAAAGACCGACAGGTATTCGAGTAATCCCGAAAAGAATACATGACTAACTTGTAAGCAATTAAAAAATTAAGAAAATTACCTTCGTCCTGCCGTTGATGATGTAATTTCCCATCTTGCCGTTGTTCACCATTTTGTTCGCCTTCAATATTATGTTGTCAACCTGGAACAGAAAAGCAAAAAAAATGTTTCAATAGCATTTTAATTGCGATCACCATACATAATAAGCACGGTAATTGATTATGGGAAATGTACCACTGCGAGTACCCTGTACAATTACACACGTTTCGGTATTTATTATGTACTAGCTGTGCCCCGCGGTTTCACCCGCGTTAATTAGAGAACAATCTATTAAAAAACTAATTTAAGAACATCACGCTATGATCACCAACAGTAAATATAGTAATAAATAGCTGTGCCCGCGACTTCGTACGCGTAGGTTTCGTAAGTTTTGAAAGAATAAATTGACATAACTTCTTCATTTGTTAACCGATTGAAATGAAAAACACACTAAACGTTAAGTGAAGCCCATCTCACTATATAATGATGAAAACTGCATTCAAATCAGATAAACCGTTTCTGAGATTAGTGTGCACAAACATACAGAGAAAGAGAAAATATGAAAAAACATTGTTTTGGGTTTTCTTGCGTATATAAAGGCACCCCATTATGAATGTTCAAATATAATATTTGCCCTGTACAGACAGCGATCAGTTACAGTTTTATTATATGCATAGATTTCATTTCTATCGGTCATCTCTATCATAAACATCGATTAGCGAGGCGCCCGCGGCTCAACGCATGGATGGAATTTTTGATATCGCAACACCCAACTGGATGTGTTTTGAGTCTTTAGAATTGCTAATTTCGATTGTAAGGTCGATTGCTTGCGAAAGTTACGAAATGTTTAAAATACAAAACATTTTGCAATTGTGAAAATAATATAAGAATGGAGGCACGACTCCAACGCGATGGACTTCTACGGATGAGATTTAAAAAGTTAAGATAATCATTTTTAAACGACCAAAACATAACTATACATTAAACGCGTAAGTACGTATATCGCACGTGTATTGTTTGACTATTTATACAACATTACAATTTTGAAAAGTTCATTATGCCAGTTAATAAAAATATAAAACACATGTATTTAAATACATGTCATTAAAATGCGAAATTGAATGACAATTACTGCATGTTTGTAATAAAACTTTCACACCTAATAAAAACATAAACGTAACATCACGCCTGTAATCTCCGAAGGGGTAAGCAGAGGAGTGTAATACACCCCCACGTTTCACTAGTTACGTTTAAGTCCCACAATGGAATACGTGGTGAGCCTATTGTCATACATCGGGCACAGATCCAGACTGCGAGAAATTCTAAATAAGAAAAATTCAACAGTACTCGACCCGGGATCTGAATCCAGGACTTCCCGTTCGCCAGTTGCGCTTGCAACCGCTCGACCAATGAGGCAGTCATTCTCATTTTTTCCTAACAACTATTGCAAAGCAAGTGCAAGTGCAGTGATAGCCTAGTGGTTTGAAATTCGACCTCTCACTCCGGGAGACCAGGTTCAAATCCTAGCGCGCACCTCTTTACAAAAAGTGCGTTTTAAGTTTAAATATCACTTGCTAACGGTGAAGGAAAACATCGTGAGGAA
>DWJK01004662.1:0-11776 GCA_018248815.1 Croniades pieria auraria
TTCCTCCCTGCAGGATAGGATGCTGAAAGATATTAAACCGAAAAAAATAGTAGCAATACAAGAGAGTCAGAACGAAATACACGAACATAGTTTTCTCGACATCGACAGCACTGAAAACGAAGAGAATTTTAAATCGCCCGATGACAAAAAGATCGACGTCGATTCAAAGGCTGATTTCTCCAAAAAGAACTTAAAGAGGGTCTGTGTGAGGCATTGCGGGAGATTGGGTTTCTCCTAACGAAATATACATGCTTAATTTTTGCTGCTGAAATACTTCCTATCAATATCAATGACATTGTTAAAACTCGTAATTTAAACAATATGTATGTGGCATTGTTTTCAGAAACTGGAGGAGGAGAGCGGAGCGGGCACGAGCGGCGCCAGCACGGGCGCGTCCGACACGGACGCGGACGACAAGGACCCCAGCAAGGACAAAAAGAAGAAAAATAGGTGCGCCGTTTGCCGCAAGAAGGTTGGACTCACAGGTAATTATAAATATAATTTTTGCCTTAAAAATAGGGCACAATATATACTAATGTATTGTATGATAGCACAATAATAAACAACGAACAAAATTCCCCCATTTTCGTAATCACGGTAAGGACGACACTTCTCTTTAATTTACATCTGAAAAATTTAACCGTTTGGCCGTTACTGTATGACCTTGCGTAGCGTGCAATGGTCACCACGCGTGTGTGCGAAGCATATGTTCTTAACCTACGCACACATCTAAAATATGACCTTTTGTGTCCTAGGTGTAAGTGTGGCGTAGTTACTAGTGCTCAGGTCATTATACTACAGAACACAGTCCAGTAGCGTGGCACCTGTTGAACGTTTTTCTTTCTATTATATTGGAGTATCAAAAACTAAAATTCGCTACAGTAACATCCATATACATTTATACTTGTACGTATATTTCTAATCTTATGGTATTAACATTGTCCGTGCTGTCATAGAAAGCGTAGTGATAAAATATATAATTCACGACGTTCCTTTCAACATTATTCGGATTTATTGAAAGATCGCACAGTACTACGCAGCTCGTTGTCGCCGCGTTTGTTTACCGACCACAATCTGCGCACTTAGTGAGTGCGCACACAGAGATTAGACCGACGACGACGACTGTTTATAACGTGCAGTAATGAAAGTATCGCGCCAATAAAAAGTGTAGCGTTGCGGTACTCGATGTGGCGTTAACTGACACCTGGTGACGTTGGCACGTGCGTCGACGCGCGGACGTGACGCCCACCGCATCGCGTTAATTGACGTTAGGAAAGCGCTCGTTCCGTTGTAATTTTTCTATGACTTTATCAATTTTTTTTTGCATCATTCAATATACATTGCTAATACAATTTAAATATTGTTCGATTTTGCAATTGTTATGGAATGTAATTTTGGCACGTTTATTGTTGTGATACCTTAGAGTTTTGCTAACAATTGATAATATAATAATGAGGCAATGCGAAAATTCGCTAGCTTGCATTTCTTTTGTATTTGCTTTATGTTGACAATGTTGTGTAAGCACATGTTCAAATTACGTATATAGGCCATACAATATTTGTCCCGGACTATAATACCTTTTAGTGTCAGTTACTTAACATGGATACTTTCTGTCATGTTTCTTATTATCATGTTAACTGAGCTCGGTACCGGGCAGTCGTCGTTCTGTTAAATGTGAGTGTGACGTGTGTGTGTATGTGTCAGGGTTCGAGTGCCGCTGCGGGGGACTGTTCTGCGCCGTGCACCGGTACAGCGACAAGCACGAGTGCTCCTTCGACTACCGGGAGCTCGGAGCGCAGGAGATCCGCCGCAACAACCCCGTCGTCGTCTCGCAGAAGATACCCAAGATATGAGCGCCGCCGCCGCCCTCGCCCCTCCCCACACCCCTATATATAAATACCTTGATTCGTTTAGTGCACCGTAGGGCGGGCCCGCGCCGCCGCCGCTTGACTGATGACATCGGTGGCGTGTCATCCAGCGCGGGAGCCACCGCGGACCGCACGGCCGGCCTCGCCCTACGCCACCTTTAGATTTATTTGTGGCGAGAGTTTTTGCTTTTAACGAGGGAGATTGGGCAAACGTACTCCGCGAGACACGCGCCCCCTGAACCGTCGGCGGCGACTCGCCGCTCCCGTACCCGCCCGGTTGTTCTCGAGTGTGGCGCTTTCAATGACGTTAATGAAAGATATGTGTGTTTTTTTTAAAACCCCACATTCACGTGTCGATCTTTACAAATCTGCAGTGAGTAGAGGCTATCGGTACATTGCACGACTGCATATTCATCGTTTCCGTTGAGAATGACCTGGCACTGCGCGCTGGTGTCCAGCGTTCGAGTGAACATAATAGTCACAGGGAAAATAACGTTACACTCTAATGAACGCCATCGTTTCTTCAATTGTAATAATGTATAAAATGTATTGTATTTTTTAATATCGACAAAGACGAAGTAGCGTCTCGAACGTCGAGCCCCGGTACGGTTTGTTCAATCTCATGTTTAATAAAATTGTAGATAACGTTCGTTTCGGGTAGGACTTCAGGATTAATTTCGGAGATAATGAGTAGTTTTGAATATGTCCATTCACCTCCATTGTAAATATTAGATGTAATTAATGATAGAGACAAATCCTATATATTGTAAAAAAGTAAAACTCCAAAAAAAGCTACATTGTTACGAGTCCGGCGGAGAGGCCGCGCGGCCCGCGCCGTCCGCGCGCTCTCCGCGGCCGGCGCCCGGCGCGGGGCGGGGCGGGGCGCGGGCGGGGCGCGGGCGAGCGCGGGCGCCGGCCGGGCGCCTCCGTTCCGCTCTTTGTGTGAAAAATTATAGTAAGCGTATGGATAGTTATACATTTATAAGTAGTCGACACTTTATATTATTACACATTATATAAGTAGGAAAGAATTATTTAGCTTTTTCTTTTTAATCACAATATTATTCAAAATTGTAAGTTGTATTATGTACTTGTTCATTTTAGTGGTGAAGTTGAAAAAGTAATACGTTATTATCGCTTCGGTGGCCGCTCGCCGCGGACTAACGATTGGTTGGACTCGATTATTTGATGACTTTTGTTGTATATTTTGTTAGGTCATTGATTAATTTTGGTCTTTTTGCATGAACATAATCAGAAAAATATGATGTTATTAATGAATGATTTTTTCTTCTATCTTGCTGTTTTAATTTAGTTATTCTTCTATTAAAGTCATTAAATTTCCAGGAATACAAATTTTGTTTTCTTTTTCACAATCCAGTTTTAATGCAATAATTGCAACCCATATTTTACACTAAACATTACCATTGTTATCTGTCCAGGAATAAATGTATTTCAAAGTCAGCACATAACATAACACACCTGTACTTTCTTGAAAGGGTAGGCAGAGAAGTGTAAGTACACCCCCACGTTTCATCATAGAATAGAGAGTGCATCTTTTGTTGTACATCAGGCATATTCAGACTGAGGAACTACTAGGAATTTTAAGCTATAAAAATCTATTAATACTCGATCCGGGGTTCGAATCCAAGATCTTTCGATCAATAAGCGCGTTTGAACTCAGTCCTGCAGTCAGACAAACAAGATAGTCAAAAACAGCACAACTCTTAAAACCGATGACTCATAAAGGGTCATTCTCATTATGTAACGAAGGCTGAAAGGAATATTTGCACAGCGAGTTATCTCAGGCACACAAATTTGAATAAATACTTGTTTTATTTCAATGAGATTTTTAATTACAATACAATATTTGAGTATGGCACATTATCACATTACCTAACCATAGATTAACCTAAACAAACATTCGTAAGTAGATATTGGACCGGAGAATGTTAGTAATTAGCAAAAGAATTTATATTTAAAATTTTTTTGAATGTGTTCTTCAAATACATTTTGGAGTTCATTGAAATATAATACATCGTTATGCGAGCCGTGTCCATAAAAAAATATATATACACTATTATTTACAAAGTATGTTTTTGTCTTCAGCTAACTGATTTTTTTAAACAATTGTGTCAGAGTTCGAAATAAAAGAGATAAGTCATGAAAAATACTGACTAGTATAATGTCTGTATTTGTACGTTTTTGTCCGCTTGTGTGTTTTGTCAATACTAGTGCGAAATATTCACTTTTGGATAATAAATTATTTTTGGTATTCACACATCAACAACTACCAATCTAACTCGTCTACCTATACACAAACGCCGTTAAAACCGCATAGTAGGGCATCGCCTCCGATCGTCCTTCGGCTCTGCGCACGGCGGGGACCTGGGGTCGCGAGACCACTCCTAGACTATACACTTTTAGGTCGAATACATCGAAACTCGGGACACCTCGGCTCGGCCAATCGCATATGAAAGTTCAACCAGGTCCGATTTCGTAGCCCTCACGTAAACAGCGGCAAGGCATCCGTATATGAGGCCCGTCGCCGGCTAGATGCCGGTGACCTCCCGGATCCAGTCGCGCGCGGCCGCCACGCGCGAGAACACCACCTTGGCGCCGCGCCGGCACTCCAGCGCGTCGTCCTCCACCCACGAGGCCACGCCCACCACGCGCGCGCCGTACATCAGCCCGCTGCCGCTGTCGCCCTGCGCAGCGCGGCCCGTCAGTATTATGTCGTCCGGCGCGACTCAATGGGGTGACGTGCGCGAGAGGAAGGTAGGGGTCTGTTGTAATATGCGAGGTGGATATTCAATGAGCGAGATGAGTGAGCTGGAGGTGTGAAAGGTCGTACGTACGTTGCAGGCGGAGTCGCACCGGGGCGGGCGGCCGCGCGCGCACAGCATGTCCTCATTGTTGTACTGCTTCAGGGTCCTGCACTCGAAGTCCGGCAGCGTGTACAGCAGCATGCCGTGCATCTCGTGGCGCATCGTCTCCTGCACACGACCACCTTATGTTATTCGCGATCCAATAACGCACGACAGACTTCGACAGTTGGATAACACACGGATCGCTTCGAAGCAATCCTGATGTTTTCAACTCATTTTCAATTCGAGTAAATGTTATACAATGAAAGGTCATTTTTAAGATGTTTTGATTTCTTATCGATTTCAATTTGATGGCACGGATTTAGGTTTAAAAAAAAAAATCAAGCAAATCATGCCTTAGGCCGATATATTAAACCAATACTATTACCAATGTTTACATAATATCCTGGAACTAGGTCTAGGACTATAGGATATCGGGACCGGGACCAGAGTGAATTTAACTGAACCTGCACATTTACAGCACATTTTAATTTTATACCAAATACGTAACTAATTGTACGTTTGACATCTGTAGTCGGTGCTTTTCAATTTAATAATTTGTTTTGTACCGTAAATATATATAAAAGTACATATCTACTTACCCCGTGATTTTCGGCACCGTAACCCGCGTAGCCGACATATGTTCCTACGGGAACGTCGTCTAAATTGTCAACACTTGCCGCAACCATCGTTTTTCCATCTAAAGGTAAGTCCTCCTCAAGTTCAGCGAGCAAGAAGTCCCAACGTGCTCCTACCTGTAGTACGAAATAGAAACGAAATCATTTCGGATTCCTTCACGCTTATTAAAGATATTCGTATGCTGAACATTTGAAAATTTTAGATTTTCGAGGTATGAACATGATTTTCCAAGGATAAATGCGTTTTGTTGTAAATTTAGTTCATTTCTCTATCTTTTTTAATCTGTTTTGCGAATAGAAGTTGCTATGTTATGTAACTTGATGTAGACACTTAAATAACGGTTTTTGCAAATTTGCTTTCCTATTTGTTCGCTCTTCACATCATGGAGAGGTCATTTAATTAAAATTAGCTATGGTGACAGCTTGTTATGGGGGTCAAGATCTACGATAATCTTTACGAGGCAGCCTTATTTCTGTAGGAAAATACGCAAATTGGTTTTCCCCGAGATTTAAATGAAAATAAGAATTTTGTCGATTTTGTGTAAATGTTGTAATGTCACACATATTACCGGGCTCCAAGTAAATCGTCTTATTCCCAAAGGAAAATATAAATACTGTTATATTGTCGCCTCAGGGCTAGGTATAACAAATAGAACAGATTATTTATAACTAGCCTTTGCTCGCGGCTTCGTCGCGTGGAATAGTTACTTTGGCCAGCATTTTGAATATTTTTGGATACTTCGATTGTATTATTTATATTGATTTACTTCTTATTAAGTGCCTTAATACCAACTTTCATTGTTTTATTTTCGAAAATCACAATCTCCTATACAAATTTTCATCGCCTATTTCAACCCCTTTAATTTCTTTTTTCGCCTATGTTCTTCCCCGGGATTCAAACTATATCTGCACAGAATTTCATCTAAATCGGTTCAACAGTTTAGGCGTGAAGAGGTAACAGACAGACACACTTTCCCATTTATAATATTAATGGATATGGATTGTATAAAAATAAAATTGATTAAATCCATTGTTTTAAAACTATGAAATTATAGATTTAATTTTAAGCGGAACATAAAACCGATAGTTTTAATATTGTATAATTTAATCTAGGTTATATAAGTAATTAATGGTAGATAATTAAATTTATTTAATAATGTTAATGAAAAATATGTGAAATTGTAATCATTAGAAAATGAAAATTTGTATTAATAATTAACTAATACTTTGTTTGTAATTGTCCATAAATTATGTCATTTATTGTCTAGCCACGATTTTTTCACTTCTGCAGCTCGAGAGAGGAGCTTTACATATTGGTTTCCCGCTTATCACCTCAGGGATAGGTAGTGGCTGAAAAACAGCGCTACGCAAGACCAATTATGAAGGTCTTGAATTAGCACAAAGCTGAGCCATTCCCTTTGCCCGCACATTTTTTTTCTATATAACTTTTTGATTTTTTTTTTAAGAAAATGTATCTTGTTTTATTGTACCTGCACTTTTGTCTGTTTTGTTTGTTAGTGTGGCAATAAACGATTTTATTATTATTATTATTTTAAATATACGTCTCATTACTATAATAATGTTCAAAGCACGCATTCTTTCACAGCGAACGGGTCGCAGCGGAGGTCGCTAAGCTACCGTGAAATAAGAACCAGCCGGCAACGAGCCACCACAGTTACGTATGCCTCTTAAATAATAGTGTGTTGTGTCTCCCCGTCACTGCTCCGGTCATTTCCAATCTCAAAATATTCAATGAGCCACCCAAATGACCTCTGGAATTTATCAGCTCTAGGGATCCTGATTATCATTAATTGCTTATTATCATTACGTTCATTAGTTTGAGGGGATACCGTTCTAATTAATAATAAAATTGGACCCCAATTAATAACGAATTTTAAAAACGCTACGGGTTTTCGTTCGTTTCGTACATTCGTACGATTCACATCATATTTGATTAATACAATTAGGAAGGACAGTGGTAAATAAAAAAGTAAGGCAAAAAACCGTGATTCTTTTGTAGTTTAATTGGAGCTTGTACATTTCTGTGTCGCATCTTTTTTCTATACATTTGTAATCTTCTCTATATTTCTGTGTTCTGTTTATATTCTAGGCTAGGTTATGGTCTGTAAAGACAGCAAATAAGCGGTATGTGGGCAAAGCTGCCTGGCACTGGTGGCAGGCGCGCCGCCGTAACCCAAGCCGCGCGCCAGCACGCCCGCGCCATAACATAATTAAAAATGATTTAAAGCATTCGCTCCGGCTGCTTTGTTTCGCGCATTATGTTTCACTTGTTCGCGTCGCCGTCGCCCGCGCACCTCCATTTTTAACGCGCCCGCTCTTAATTCTGTCACAGTTTTTATAACCCTTTTGTATTTATTAATTCCCTTTCGGCTCCGGTAGCTGTGCGCTTCTCGGAAGGCGACGCGGACGCGACGTTTGTTTGAGTCGCGCCGTGTCCCCGCGTTCATCGGGCGTCCTATTTCGGCGCAGGCTCGCCAGTATTAGTCTAACGTAATCAATTAACATAGTATTCAAATCATAACGGTCCGTCTACACGCTATAAATAGCTTCAGGACTGATAAGTTTGCCAATAATATTCATCGTTGTCAAACACTTTAGTAAGCGCCGTCAGCAAAAGCGAGATAAATCAGGTTTAATAAAGCAAAGTATTTTATCTACAAGTGATCTCAATTTCATCGGGACCGTGTGCAGCGGTCGTGTTAAGGTGGTAATAAAATGTTAATAAAACTTTGGGGAACAATGGCCGCACTTACCGGCTGGGCTGGCCATTTAAATAAGTATTAAAAGGATTAACTCCGGCTTGTTGACGCGTCGTGGTCGCTTATCGAATTTCGCAAGTGCGAGCGCGCTGCCGCCCGCGCGGGGCCCTATCGCTGAAATAATAATCACTTACGGGTCACACACGTTCGACCCTAACCATACATTCAAATTTGGATTTCAGCTAAAATTGTAACGGTTATAAAGACTGCTTCGTTGGTTCAGGGGTTGCAAACGGCACTGCTGATTGTAAGGTTCTGAGTTCGTTTCCTCGGGGTATTATTGGATTTTTCTTATACTCTCTAGAAAACATTTAGTTTTCTAGTAGCAGCTCGGAGTCTGGGTCTTTGTCCGGTGTATGGCAATAGGCTGACCACCTATTCCAGAGTCGGACTTACGAGTAACTGGGATGAGTTTCACCAGTTAATTTAGACCAAACTCTTCCTAACCTCTTAGGCGATCGCTGGCGTGTTGTTATGATTATAATATCTAAGATATTATCAGTGTTCATCCCATATCCAATATCCAGTGTCCCGTATCCCGTATTCCAGGTCCCGCGGTATTCTTACATTTATGTAGATATTTCATGAGTAACAAAGAAAATACTGCCATAACACTGCTGGACTTTGGCCTTGCCCAATGGGCACCATCGCGCCCTATCCCCGTTTTGTCACGAACACCCTTTGCTGATCGTCGATCCGCCTAGCCGTATGATGTCTTATGAGTCGCGGTCTACCCTTTAGAATTTTCTTAGTTATCGTCCATTATCAGTTCCTCGGAAATATGAGCAGCCAGCATTGCTACTTCGGCGTGCTCATCAATTGAGCTTTGTCACTGACTGGCTCTCTGTCCAATAGTTTAATTTCTGACCCTACCCTTCAGTTTGTCGCGACGCATGGATGCTATTAGATATTATCATTATTGTTACTATAATTTCACGTTAGAACTGTTAAGGGATAGACAGAGAGCACAAACTATCAAATATCTCTAGCCTTAGACCTGTCGTGCCTCTTCTACATTCATCACTTTCTTCTCACACACACGCCGGTTTCGGAGTTACACAATAGTTATGTTGCTTTTATTTGAAGTAGATTCAAACTGTTTCGAAAAAAAAGGAAAATAATGTTTTTTTTCTGTTGTTTTTTTGCAAATGACAATCTCCGATCAAGTGGTTGTTTCAGACATTTTCGCGTTCTTGTAAAAGTCGACAGTTTTTAGAATTTGTCGTTTTATGAACTGATTGTGTCTATCGTGTCCGATAGAAATAAAAATAAAGCATGCGATACGCCTGTTAAGAATTTATCAGTTTAAATTTTTACACGAGTAATTGTATTCAATTTACAGCGAGTACAGCTTTAAAAAAATAGATAATGAATAACAAAAGATTGTGGCAATGACGTTGCCACTTCGATCCTCGGGGAGCCGCTAATGAAATAGTTGGAAACGAGATAAAATGCGAGATTCGAGATCGAGCCAAAAGAACGCCAAAACTTTTAACGGCGGCCTCGAACATTTCTTAATTAGCCCGTTTTTATGAACGGCAAATTCGGTTAACTCCAACAAAGGGTGCCTCAAATAAAAAAAAAACTGTGATTCGTGACGAATCATGAAGGTGTTTCGCCTGATCCCTCTCGTAACCCTTTTTGTGACCGGCCGGACTAATCTGGTGATGGCCTCTCCGAATTTTTAATTAAAGATAATGTAACATAGCCGCACGTACTATAGCCAGCGCGCGCGCAGTAGGGCTGCCTCTCCCGCCAACATTAAAACCAATTAAGTTCTAAATAAAACAAAGTATTTTAATGAGAATGCCAAACTCGTGCAATCTGACAATGATAAATGACATCGCAATTACGATACGCAGCCTAAACCCAGTCACAGTGGACCGGCGGTCGGCGTGCTCGGCTCCTGCGGATGTTACGTTATATTTAACAAAAACATAAGTGATCAATATGGCAGTGATAGTGTTGCCGCGGTCATTAATCAAAACCTAATCACGACACATTATCCAATAAATTAGCATATTTCATGCGCGTCGCTAACTATTCTAACGCGCACCGTGTTTCATAGCCGCTCTAATGCCTATAATTTTATCTAACATTTTGATATTAATGATATTGACTTATTCATTCTAAACAGGTAATGATCAACGCATACAGAAAAAACTGTTATTGGATATTATTCTGTCATTCAAATGTAGATAATGCTTCGCGTGGATGTGTAGAAACTCCAGCCGGTACAAGTGTCAACCCTATTCAACCGTCAAAGGATGGACGGGGCGGTAATTAGTAGGAAGCTCATTCGGACGTAGTGAATAGAGGCAACAATAAAACCGGTAGTCGCCGCGCCTCATCCACTAATAATAAATCAGTTAAAATCACAATTTGACCAACACTGGTCTCTACTAATTTACCACCGGTCTATACATATGACCGTGTCAATATTTAAAATTACTTTTAAAAACAAGACTTTTATAATTAACGTGAATGTGCGTTTCTAATTAGTTAAAATATATTCCACTCAGGCGAAGTACTAAATTTCTTTGATATCTCTCGATCACAAATCTCGAATCATTCTTCCGACACGTGTAGCGCCGAGCGATGATGTTCAGAGATTGGATCTTCAAATGTAAGTCATTGCCCAAAAAGTTACATTAAGATCACCTTAATAGTCGACTTGATTACTATCTACGCTGAGTATCCACTCAACAATTATTTCCGAGACGGCTCTCGATGTAAGAGAAATAAAATGCGTACGCGCACGCGTCGCCACCGGGTTACGCTGTCGTTAAGAAATTACCGAGCGCGCCGTCGACGTCGCCGATTTTATCGATGGAATTTATTGTCGACACTCACCCGCGCGTGCGCACCCCCCGCCCCGCCCGACCCGCCCCGCGCCGCGAACCCGCGCACCGCCGTTAGAAAAATCGACGAGTGAATTAGATTAGTCCACTCATCGAATGTCCGATATCTTTTATTTTGCTTTTTCCGGCTGTATAATTTAAGTGAGCGTTGTTTACACTTTTATCTGTAGTTTTTATCGTCGGTGCAGTTCGTTGACTCTCTACGACTATCTCAGTTGCACATGGCCGCTTTGTCGAAACGATTTTTCCTGTTGCAGCGGCGCAGTCGCCGCCGCAGCACGGTAGTAACGAGTGTACAATTATTATCAGTTCGGCGCCGGTAGCTGAAAGGCCGACTCATCGTAATTTGATGGCGTCGACCGCCCCACCCCGCGCCGCCGCACACAAAAAACTAATTAACAGAGATGGAGCCGACTCACTTCGCCGCTGACTGTGTTGCACTCGCGGCCAACAAATTAAGCACAGTAAGAAAACTTGGTAGTCTGCTATGAGTGAGACCTATGTCCAGCAGTGGATGGAAACTGACTGATGATGATGATGGTGAAACAAAACACTCATGTTGCGAATAGTCTCATTGATCTGGTCTTGGCTATATTCACAGTATACCTTGATGTGTTCTCACATAAAAATAATATTTATTAATAAGTGTGCTAGTCTTCGTATGGTTCCATCCATCCCATAGTCGACTCATTAGCATTCTACTGTTGGAATATGGGTCTCCTCTCATATTGAGAGGGTTAAGGCCGTAGTCCGCCACGCTGGCCA
>DWJK01004663.1:0-11776 GCA_018248815.1 Croniades pieria auraria
GTTCTTCCATAGCGAACGACGGAGTTAAAGAGGTTCCGCAGTCTCTATAGAACAGGAGCTCCTCGTGCCTTCAGGAGTTCCGAAATAAACCCAATTTTGCTATGGGCTTTTCCATTTTTAAGCAGTCTCAGAGCCAACACAATTTTGTCTTGGCTGATATCAGACGAGCGCCACCACAGCGACCACCTGCCTGATGTCAGGTTTTTGAATTACCATAATGAAATGGAGACAGTGTTTATTACCTTTTGGTTGATTTTTGTATTATTATCCCTTAGGAGATTTAGACACTATCGATATGCGATTAATTATGAACAGATGTATTATGACGTTATGGTCAAGGAGGAACAGGCGGAGATATGGCTTGATAGTCGTTGAACTTATTGAGTAATTGCACAGGTCCCGCGATCGCCGTCGGTCTCGATCCCGCAGGCGCTCCCGATCCCGCCGCCGCTCGCCGCGGGACCGTCGGTCGCGCGACCGCCGCTCGCGGGACCGCCGCTCACGCGATAGATCCAGGTACCATGATAGCAGTAGTTCAAATTAGCCCATGTCTGAAGTGGTTATTTTTAAACCAGTTGGTCTATTAGTGAAAGAAGATGTGCGTTTTGCAAATGTTTCCATTTTATCTTAATTATTAATTGTATTGCTATGCATTATAACATCGATTTTATTTCAGGGATAAGAAATCGAGTGCTGTGAAGGATAGGTCTTCGCGAGACAGAAAGTCGCGTGACAGGAGATCTAGCGATATTAAGGAACGTTTAGAGAAATCCGTCTCTATACCTCGTAAAGATAAAGGTGTTTATTGACTGGCTGTTAATTTTTGTACAATTTAATTTAACGAGCACACATAAAATTCTTACATAGTCCCTTATTAAAATATTTTCGGTTATTAAACTATTTTTACAATTATAGCTGTATTTTAGTTTCTTGTAACAATATTTTTTTTCTATGTATTTTGTTTAAACGAGAAAATGTCTTTTATTTTATATATAAATTTCAAATTGTTCCCGCGAACTTTTTTTTTCATGTATATGGATTATGTGCAATTTTTATGTGTGCCGCCACTAAAAGATTATTATATAATATGAAGTTATAGTGTTTCTAATTCCAGACACTATTGACAAGATTGCAAAGAAGTCAACGGAACGTATTTCCGATGTGCACGAGCTCTCTAAACAGAGGTCTAGTTCAAGCAGGGAATCTTCTGTTGCTATGGAAGTAACTACACAGAACGATAGTGCAGTTAAAGCAACACATTCATCTGACGATGAAGACAGAGAAGACATTATTGCTATTCCTTCTTTCCGCGATTATTCAAAAAGCTTATCTCGCACACCTTCACCTTTCCTTAGAAAGCATGAGATAGAACACAATAAGAAGTCGGATCGATCATGTGATGATGCATCAGGAAAGGAACAAAATGAAGAAGCCAAAGTTCAGAACACAGGTAAAAAAACCAAACGTAAGGGTCGTCAATCTGATTCAGAAAGTGAAACTAGCGAAGAAGTGTCCAAGTCTAAGAGTAAGACTAAACCAAAACGTAAAGAAAAAGCTACTTCAAAGAGAACTAAGAAACCTAGAAAGGAGAGTTCATCTAGCGATAGTGAGTCTGATGACTCTTCTTCTAGTGACTCGGAAGAGGACAGAAAAAAGAAAAGCAAGAAAAATTCTAAAAAGAAACCAGTGAAAAAGTCTAGGAAGAAGAGAGCCCGCTCTTCAAGTTCCGATTCTAGTTCAGAAGAGGAAGTAAAACGTAAGAGCTCTAAGTCAAAACAAAAAAACATTCCTGATGAATCTGATACGGAGAAGAAGTCGAAAAAGCGCAATAAAGATGTTAGCCTCGAGCGGGCTAGGTCTGAGAAAAGTGAAATAAAGCAGATTAAATTAAAAAAAGCTGAAAATTCTGAGGAATCCAACGATGATAGTTCAGATAGCGATGAGAAATCTACTAAGAAGAAAACTAAACACGATTCTTCTTCTGATAAGGATGCAAGACGTAAAAAACTAGAGTCTTTGAAAGAAAAGATAGTATCCCCTGAAGCGAATAAAGCAAGAAAAGAAGATAAACTTTCAAAAAGTAAGCACGTGGAAGAGTCCAAATCAAAATCTAGAGACGATGGTGAAAAAAAAGCAAAGAAACGCGAAAAAGAGGATTCATCTTCTGAAAGTGATCAAGTCTCAAAGAAGAAAGCAAGAAAGAAGGTTTCTGAGTCAGAATCAGACTCAGACAGCGACGAACCTAAAAAGTCCAAAAAAGCCAAGAAGCACAAGAAGCACTCAAAGAAACATAAGAAACACAAAAAACACAAGAAGGCGTCGAAAAAGAAGGATGACTCTTCAGATAGCGATGAGGCTGAAGAGGAGGAGGAGGAAGGCAAGGTCAACAATGAGGATTTAGAAAAAAAACTTCGTGAAAGGGCATTAAAGTCTATGAAAAAACAAACAAGTGTTTCTGGCTCTGACTAGATGTTAGACGTTAATACTTTGAAAAGTCTTTAAGGTATTGTGTAATTCAGTAGTATCTCATCAATGACTTATTGCAATTAATATTTTAGGACTTAACAGTTTTTAAAATGAGGTAGAGTTATTCTGTGTATTAAAATGAGCATGTTTTTCTTCATTAATAAAGTTTTCAAAGTATGGCATTGAGTTTATTTTATTCATTTTATTAATACGTTTCAATAATAGATTCACAGACCTTACCACAGATAGAGAAATCCCATAGCGGTCAAATTTAGCGTATCAACGCTTCACAATTGTTATTATATTATATACAATGTATAATTTAAATGTAGTCCTTCAATTCCAACAGCACTTTGTAGGCGAGCCTTATGGTATCAGAGAAAGAGGACTTAAAATCGTTAAAAATTGTTTTAAAGTATTTGCCTCAAAGTCAAAGTTCAATGTGTCCGGGGCAAATAAAATACCTATTATGACCTATGTAAGTAAGTCAATTTAAGAGACCGACTTAAAATTAATTGAAAATCACAAAGATTAATATCAATTGAATTTGAAAATATACGTTATTATTATCGTTTCATTTTGCGTATTTAATATTCCGTATGCAAAATCGCTAAAACAGAATGAGTTTGCGTTAAGCAAGCACCGTTTTGTAATCGTTTAACCACGTTTTGTTTGTAAAAATTAATGTAGCCGAATTGACTACCAAAAGGGCGCTTTTATAATTTATCGTTGTTCTGTTGGGAATGAGATGCGTATTTACACAAAAACGTGATTGAGGCGGAGATACGTTAGTAGCGTGTCTTTTTTACGCCTTGGATAAAATAATATCTTAGGAAAACTTGGGTAGTAATTGACTTGAAAAAAACGTAGGACGCTATTTCACTTCAATTACTATAAGTTAACCAAGGGCAGTATTTAATCTTACACCAAAAAATCCTTGTCATTTTGATGAGAAATTACTAGTAATATTTATATAGCAAGTTCAATTTATCATGTTAATGACCCTCCTGGATTCTTCTGTTTAGGGATGGTTTGGACTGGCTAGAAAACTAGCGAAAATGTTCAAGTAAATGGATCGCACCGCGCGAACGCCGTGCATGTGACGTATGGTATTTGCGTACTGTTTAGTATAAAAATTCGTCAGACCATTAAAAAATTTTTATTTGGTCATTTAGGACCAATAGATGGTAAATTCGGACACCCGGCATCGCTAGTCAAAGAACGCTTATGCTTTCACCTTACATTCAACCTGTATACAACAGTTGTATATAGTACGGTTCCATAAATCTAGAGGAGAGCACTAGGCCAATTTCATGTACAATTTTTTTAAATAAGTATAGAAACAACCTCTTCGTCTGGAGTGATGCTACCGGTCTTTCATCCCTGTTAGGTATATTTACTGTATATGGATAAGAACAAAATAAGAATGGTCTATAATGACCAAGAGGAACTTAGCACTTGGAAAGGAAAAATAAAAACAATTCTAAATTAGTACGTTTATATTATTATGGGGAAGGTATTCTATCACAAATATCAACTTTGGAGTAAACTTTGGTTTGCTGTTAGTATAGCCTGTTTTACAGTAATTGATTTATCTCGAATAGCCTCTGTAGCCAGTGACCAGGCTGGGAGTAATACTAGTGCTGTATATGTTACCATAACCAGGTCTCTTGTTGTAATAGCCATATCCAAGGGGATTATTTCCTCGGTAATACGGATTGTTGTAGCCATAATATGATGAAAGACCGCCGTTGCCTCCATAGCCTCCGTAACCGCCATTGCCGCCGTAACTGTTACCGCCACCGTAACTACTGCCGCCGTAACCGCCGGCGCTGCCATAGCCACTATTTCCTCCATAAATTCCGTTTATATTCTGGTCACTGTTACCGGGATACAGGTTATTCCCGCCGTAACCTGGGTTTCTTCCGTATCCCCCAGCAAAACCGTATCCTCCTTGACCACCTTCGTAGCTACTTTGGGTAAAACCATCGTACCCTTTATATCCACCGTAACCAGGGCTGTAATTAGGGCCACCGCCGTATCCTACGTTATTGTATCCTCGAACATCTCCGTAATTAGCACCAGAACGATCTTCTAGTATGCCATAGCCAGTGACACTGAGTTCGTAACCGCTGGGGTTGCGGCCACCCCAGTCGGTGTATTGATGTGAATCTGAAATATAGCATAACATTATGGAGATTATTAAGGTATGTAACAGTTGTTTAAATATTATAAAAGTTCGTCTCGTAATTTAACTACAAAATGAATCAATAATTAAGATCACTACACAGGTACACTGTATTTATTATTCATACACGCCCTACGCAACAATAGGTAGAGTTGTGACACAGAAATGCAATTGGACACAATACTGAGCATAATTATGTTCTCTCAGAGTAGTAGCTGATGCTTCAAGGGTCTTCGGACCCATACATTTTTTTCATGTTGGTAAAGGAGGTTGTGCAACTAGGAGAGTACCAGCTAAGAAAGATTCTACAATAATTTACTTTGGTTAGAGATTATATTTAACTGCATACGAATAGTTATATTCGTATACTTGATATGTAATTGAAGAATACTTATATATCTAATGTAAATACAAGCCTATTTATTATTCTTTGACATGAGTCATTGAATGCTTCATCATTACAACTATGGGACAATCATACCGTGTGATGATGCCATACATTTTATTATGCAAATAATAAAATAGATTATTTAACAATGTAGTGTAAAATTATAATGTAGTAAGGTACCTTTAGGTAGCCAATGACATAACGGTAAGTTTTAAATGAGGGTTCTAGTTCGATAACTAAATAGTTTTATTATTTCTAGTGTAGCAGTTACTCATAAACACTACTGTCGTCTACGGACTTTTGTCATTTCACAGTAGTCGTCAACATACAGTGTTCAAGGCTTCGTTTTGTGTCCTATAGTAGTGCCTACAATGCGAATAACACTTATAACATGAAATGTATGTGCAAGTTACATAGGTGTACGTTCGTAGCATTACCATTGAGTTCAACATTATTTTGATCTTAACGACATGCAGATATTTCTATACGACCACTTAGTATGGATAAAAGTTCCTCTTTATTTTACTTATTCAATGGCGGGACGTAAACGCAACTGGTGAATAGTTGGTGTGCACTACGTCTCTGCGTACCCTTTCTGGTACTACCGGCGTGATGTTAGGTTTTTATTTTGCTGTGTGTTTTACAGTGTGTTTCATCTCTTTATCATTCAAAGGCTAATATCAGTATCTCATGTGTGTTCATACAGCAAAAAAAAATGGTATATAATTAATTATTACTACTACGAATGTGATTTTATATATATATAGATCATACATGAGCTGCTTGCTATTTTAAGGTCTCCTTTGTCGTCGTCCAGGTTCTGTAGCTGACCAGTCTCCGCGAGTGGTTTCAATATATTGCTAGGAGCTCCATTTACAGTAACAGCAAAAACGAATAGCAATAATATTTGGGTCGCCATCTGAAATATAGGTTATTGAATTACGGAATTAAACCGGTTACGTTATATATTTAAATTCTCGTTATTACACTATACTTTTATTTGAAATATGAGGCAGTTTATTACAGAAAACTTACTTTTTTTATATCTTAAAAGTATTTTTTTGCTTAAAATGGTACATCTAGATATAACATACGTAAACTATGGATTCATTTTATACTTTCGCTACGCTGCAGTCGTATAAAACGCAGGATAAATTTACAGAAGTGTTAGATTTTATTTTCTAATTACAAAAGCAATATTATATTTGGAAAAATTGATGCATTGAATATTTGTCGTCTAAATTTGGAAACAAAAAAGCGCCCAACTCTCGCGTGAAATTTAAGCGAGGCATCAGGCAGCGATAAAATATTAGTTCTATTTTATATATACTTAGGTAAGTACTGAGGAGAAAATGACTACAACTGCAGATCAATACTGATATGACCGTGGTCTGACTAATACATTATGTTGCTACTACACTGCCGCTATGAAATGTTCTAAACTAAAAAAATTACTAACAATTAAATATTCACTATCAAAAACATCGTTAAAGTTCCTACAACTTGTGACAAAATGTCGCGTTACAAAGATTTAATAATACTTCAAATCATTTTATAACGCAGTGTATCAACAGAATTAGTCGCACATACATAGGTATACAAATACATACATATCTCACGCCAAGTCGCTTACGGGGTAGGCAGACGAAGGTATACAAATGTGGTTAAATAGCGTAAGTCTGGCTTGATAGCTTGACCAAGGTATATGGGATTGATTGCAAATTAATGCTCATTATCGTTTTAGAAGGTACTTAAATGTGTAAACTAAGACTCGTATGACCTCTACATATTGACCCTCAAAACAATAATAGCTTTGTAAGACAATTCTCACGTTCGTTTTTGACTCACTTCTCTACTATATGCAAAAGTAGGTACCTACGGAACGTACCCATTATCACAAGTCAAGATTCATGAACTATGCAGTATGCTGTCTGTTTGATGTAATAATTAAAAGGATACGGTGTTTAGTTCCTCACAATTAGAATTTATGATTTCCGGATTTGTACACAATGGAAATTAAAAAAATAATGATTTCTAAATTAAAAATAAACTTATTAAATATATAGTTTGGGGACCGCTGTTTTTTTTGATCTAGTGGTTGCAAGTACAACTGTTAAGCAGGATGTTCTGGTTTGAATCCCCGGGTCGAGCAAAGTATTGTTGGATTTGGATGACAGGCTCATTCCCTATTCCATGGGACGTATAACATAACAGGCGAAAAATAGGAGGTACACGCCTCCACCCGGCCCTTTGCTAAAAATGTTTTTGTTTAATTTCTACTGTTATATACCCAATAGTAGTACAAACAGACTTTTATATACATATTTAAAAACAAACGTCCGTCCGTTAACAGTCCTTGTATTCTTGCATACAGTAGTGGAAAAGGCGACGCTACTGCTCAGGAAGTTGTGTCAAAATCCTTAGATACTGGTAATTGTGGTAGCACTTCAGTTCAGCTAAATTAAACGTCCAATAGACAAGTTCAGTATTAACGTATATTTCTAGGAGGATGCTAAATATTTTCCAGGCTTTCCTTATTTACGACAATAATCCACCTTCACAAAAAATTATTTATGGATTATAGAAGAAATTTATTCCATAACATGAATACGCGGTTATATTAGGTATTCATTAACGAGGACTTTTAAGTTGGCACTAGGCTAAGGTTTTAGTAGCGAAATTAAATTAATAAATGAAATAATGTCCTTCGGCGTTAGTGATGGTGAAAATATTAGCCTTATTGTTCGTTACGTTAAGAATTGGTATGTTCAACTAGTCTTTACGTACAATCGAAACCGCATCGCAAACGAAATAACAATGTTAAACGACACTAAACGCTAGACACAATAGTGATCACGGCCTGCTCGCCATGTAGTTAGATCTATTATTGATTTCCGGCCTGGATAATAGGTACAGGTATGTTAATATTTAAGATTTAATCCTGGTGAAATTTACAACTTAATGCTATGTACATATACATAATAAGTCCCTGTGTGACGACGGTAATCGCAACGATATACATGTTGCGAATAAAAATTTTTTTCTTTCTTTCTTCCTTTCTTTCAGCGCGGGCAGCTTAGTGACGAGACTATAAGTGCATTGCAAATAGTTAAGTCACGTAAATACAAGTATCGAAAAAGTGTACTACTGTTACAGTATTATGTAATTTACATACATTGCGGTATTTTAAGGGGATTTTCAATAGATACTATAGTGTAATTATAAAAATAAAATGTTCTGGACAGTTAAATTAAACTAAGCGGTAACTAAACTTTTTCAATGCGTTCGTATACAGGTAAATTACATGGTCGAGAACATTATGACACGGAGAACATTATTAGCCGTTTGAAGGATGGACGTTGGCATAATTATTGTGACAGATGCACAATGAAATTGAAATATTTCATTATTTGTATACTCGTATGAAATAAAAAAAAATCGGTGTTAGGATTCGTTCTTTACTTATCAATCAGTATTTTTATAGGATTAAAAATAGAACAAAACGTAATTAACTGGAGCAGTTACATATAAGGAAACGTAAGGCCTGATATAATCCGAGAAATAAGGAATTATGCAATTGTACTTACAGTTTGTGAATAATTGTTTGTAGTACGAGGCGCTTGACACTGGCACTTCTCTTGGGTTAAGATGCGCTCTGCGTGTGTACGAGTACATCCAAACCTTTATAAACCGTGAGAGTTTTTGTCCTATGGCTCACAATGGTCTCCGAGGAGGTAATGAGTCTGTTTGTAGGCAGTGCGTCCTTCTATAAAAATGCTTCTATGACGCAGGCTAATTTTAGCGTGACACAATGAGCCATTTTGCAAATAATTAAATCTCAGGGGTGTTCTGTGCATATTTAGGTACTATTTATCTTGAGATCCTGTTAGTTCCGTAATAATATATGAATATTCAATAGCAAAATTTCACAAACCTTCAATTGATGATAATTTTATAATTTTGCGTTGCGGGTATCTTGCAACTAATATAATATTATTATGTAACATCATTGGCCTGTTGGTTCAGTGGTTAGTGAAGCTGACAGCTAAGCCGGGGGTCGTGGGTTTGATTCTTACCCAGAAAAAATATTTGTGTGATGAATGCAAGTAGGTAATTGTTGTAAGTCTGGATATAAAAAAGTATGTAGGTATATAAGTATATATGTTTAAGTACATCTCTGAGTTTTTGTCCTATTTTTTTTCATATTCATATAACTGATTCGAGTATGATTTGAGTATGAGATTTATGACTCGAGTCGTTGTAAGCGCGATTGCTAAACGAGTGGTCCTACCGTCTATAATCGGGTTGGTTACTATTGGATTTGGTGAAAGTGAAATTCCTATTAGTAACCAGGAGTTCAGATTTCTACTCTGTTTATGGTGGTAGGCTCACCCGCTATTTCGTGGTGAGAGGTAAAAGTAACTGGTAAAATCTAAGATCATCGGATCAAGGGCCGACCTTTGCTCTTCCATTACTTTTGACCCAGGATTATAGTACCTATATTTGTGTACTAGAACTGGATTTATATCTTGGAATACTAAGTATATGTGACTTGAACTACGTCATCATAACAACAGTACCTAATAAATAAGTTAATATCTATTAAATTGTCCGGAACTGTACAGAATATATATTAATATTAATAATCTGTGTAGATAATGAAGTAAGTTTCGTGACTAGAGACCGGATAACCAATACGTTGAGATTTGTTTATATAACGAATGTCTGCGTTTTACTTGATTTGATTATTTTAGAGAATTGTCTGGACCATATAAACATTTCGTTGTATACGACTCATTTTTGACTTGTCCTTATAAGTTTCATGTAAGGTATTGGTGCTTAAGTCAGACAAGAGCGGTCCATATGATTCCTAAAGTATTTATTGTATGGTGAGAATTACTCACGGCCTTGCCACCGTGACCTTAGCCAGCCGAGCGCGTGAGTGATTCAGCACGTCATCGTAATCATTTCACCGAATAAGATTTGACACTCCGACCGTTGCTTCCGTTTCAACTGCCTGTGCTCTTACTATAGTTGTTAAAAATAATTAATACTTTAATTGCGCATTTATATATTTTAATTAAAGGAAATACGCCTTTTTCAATGACAATTATTCTCTGTATTTCTGATAGGAACTTGGTTTCCTTGTTATTAAATCTCTTAATTAGTTTGCCAATTTTGGAACTTATGCAAGAAGTATTGGTTGTATTGATTTGAGATAGTGATTTATAAATTGGGATATATGACTTCGACAGTGGATAATGTTATAACAGTGCCATATAATGTTATATTTTGAATTAGAATTAGAAATAAATGTAGGTGTTTAATGATGTATTGTAATGAAAAACAAATGTGTTAAAATTATAAAAAGCCCCGTTCTAAATACAATTAAATATACCCAGTGAATTTTTTAAGGTTTGCTAGTATTCGATCAACACCAAATAATTTTGATACTAGTTAAATGACTATCCAAATTCCGAACTATTACTAGGAAAACCCTATAGTACCCAACTCTGGGATTGAACCCACTCCACCAACCAGGCAGTCTAAAAATGTCACTGCTTTTTGCTATTCACTATAACCTTTAACATATTTCCCTGTGTTCTTTTTACACTTGTTAAAATGAAAATTTAAAGAAAATATCATAATTTAAAATAAAACGAGGAAAAATAATTAAACACATTATATATTTCTTCAAAATTACAAGTTTCATGCGTACATATCAAAATATAAAAGTATTTTTGCGTCTTTATTTTTAAATCATGGCGAGTTTTAAGTATTTTTCATTTGCTGATATAACATAAATATTTATTTACAACAAAATAATTATACGTGGGGTTGCAATCGTTAAATTCAACACATACAATTTATAAATTTTAAGAGGTTCCTATGAGCAGTTTGTTGCTGCGTGCAATATGAAAAGTAGTATAATTTACTCAACCATTTAAATTTTGAAACCGTCCAAGAGTTTTATCAGACAGTTTCAAAATTATTTGTATACTTCAACTTAATCTACTCTGTCTCAATTAATTTCTATGGCTTAACTTTTCACTTCCTTGTCTTTTTTTTCGTTCGTTTTGTCGTCTAACAGTCTCGGATGTACAGCTATTCTTCGTAAACTCTTCTTCACAGGTTTGATTTCATTTTTCAGGAGATTTTCCAACTCTGATAGAGACTTAATTTCTTTCAACTCGTCCAATTTTACGCTTCTTCCGCCATTTAATCTTCCAAGGTATCGATAAATGTCTCTACTAGCTTGGCATTGAGCACAATTGTATGGAACCGACACAGCGTTGGGGAAATTCTGTTCAGCCGTCTGCATGCCGCCAGCGTTTCCTGGGCAGAAGGGTACGAATACAACAGGAACAAATCCGATGATTCCGTACGGAGCATAATATCCGGGATTCTGGCTTGGCTGGCCTTGAGAGACTGATGTCGTATCATTTTTTCCAGGATTTAATAGATAACATGGACACGAACCGGGACTTGGAACGATTGGTAATGGATACGGTATAACGTATATGGGGAAAGGTGGCATTTGTCCGTTAGCAGGGTACGTGGGTGGCGGTTGCACTCCTGTTCCACTTGGCGGGACACCTTGAACAAAACAGTTAGCGCCAATTTAGTACCATTATAATATAATGTATAATACTGTACTTGTAAGCGACGTCTTCTTATGCGTAGTACGTAATGCAAGCGTTTACGATATAACTGTGTATTTACATGTAAGTTTT
>DWJK01004664.1:0-11776 GCA_018248815.1 Croniades pieria auraria
AATATTGTGATTACTAATTAATTATGTTAATATTATTTATATGAGTATTATATATTGTTAATAAAATAAATCCTTAATCACATAATAATTCGTTGACATAGCTTTATTTTATAAATAAAAAAAAAATGTTTTTAAATTCTCGTATTTTCAAAATTAAACTTTGAAAGCAATTGAGCAAAAGCGTCAGTAAATACACTTTAGTACAATTTAAATAAATTTCGATTTAAAAATATCGTACTGCTGTATGTATTTTCGAATTGAATAAAAATGATAGTTTAGTGATGTCCGATAAAGAAAAAATGTATAAAGCGATATGAGGCGTTATCGTATTAATGAAAACCGTTCCAAGTACGCATTTCGTAATAATCGTATGAAAAATCTATAGTTATACAGAATCTTGACTGAATGGAAAAACATACGACCAGTAATTTAAAAAAAAAATTGCGGTAATAGACAATGAAATAATAGATTCGGTCTTTAACTTCGCTCTTTGTTGTTTTTTAATTATTTTTGTACTGGTAGCATTAATGTAAGTACCTCAAACGATTTTTTTTTAAACATAATCTGTAAAGGGGTTTTTCTCGTTGAAAAATGTCAACCATCTGTAATATATACTTTCCTTTTAAATAAAAATATAACCTTGGAAAGTTTTTATTTTATTGTTACAGCTTTGCGGCACAAATGAATTAAAAAGTTATGATTCTAAATTTAACGAATGTAATGATTATACGGTTAAAATTCTGGTTTAGCTAGATTACGTTCTCTTAAAATATTTTTATCGTTTTGTCTACGTTTTTGAGCACAGGACAGCGCTTGCAAAATGTCTAAACATATACAGACATGCACATTACTTTTATATATATACAAACCGCTTATATTACTTATCATACAATTTTAAAACCACAAGGACAATAATTATTATAAGGACAGATGTTCCCTTAAAAATACTTTACATTTTAAGATATTTTTTAATTACATAATATATAAAGATAAAAATAACGATACCAAAGGATATCTGCGTTGTCAAATGAGGTGGAATGTTGCCAGTAATTGTATTTTACCTACTTAATTTTTAAATAAATTATGATGCTTTAAAATAAATGCGTTTAAAAAGAAATTACATTTTTTAAAATTGAATTAAATATTCTCGTGGTTCTAGGTTAAAAAATATAATAAAATAAATATAATCTTTAGTGAAGTGAACACCTGCACAAAGTATCAAAATAACCCACAGGGCAGTGACTCATCACTTCACTGTGGGCTGGTTCCTCATTTTTCACATGAAAGCATATTTGTTCCATACTTTGCGACGTTTCTCAATTATATATATATTATGTTTATATATATATTGTAAGTCTATATCCTACATATTATTACTAAAATGACTGTGACAAGTATTGTTTCCTAACGGAATGACTTTACCCTTACCTATTTCTATTTAAAAGTCGAATTCGAGGTTCGTAGTTTCAAGCTTTATGGTCGGATCTCAAGATGGCGGGTCGGGTGGTGCTGGCGGGCCGGGGGCAGGGGTCTGCAGGAATTTCGCTGCTGCCGGAAATCCAGTTAGGTCGAAACCAGGAGGTGGGACTATACCAGCAGCAGTTGCTGTACCTTGCAGGTACGCTACTAGCCTGTAAAGAAAATCATTAGCTAATTTTAATTGTCTCGTATTTATGTATAAGTACATTAAACATATGTTGCCAGGGCATTATTTTATAGGACAAATTTCTTTCCGACCACACTACAAATTTTCATTAATTTGAATTTATGACATGTTTAAAAAATGTGCCCAAATAATTGGTAATGAGCTGTGTTTTACCTTCGTAGTTCTTCAAGGGCACTAGCTTGCATAAGAATGTAGTTTTTGGCCAGCAAAAGGGTAGCGATTTTGGACAACTTTCGTACAGATGGCGAGTGTGCGTAGGGGATTACCCCTCGCAATTCATCGAGAGCATCGTTCTAAAAAGTAAATTTTATATTCGCTTATCAATTATGTTTTTAAAATTTTTTATACAATCATTCAACAATTTTTTTTAATACAAGGCGTTCTGAAAAAGTTCTGCTTTCTCATAAAAGTTTCCATTTATAAATTTCACAATCAAATTCATGCCATTCCTATTGAGTTTGGTTTATTCACCTGCAGAATTATTAAAAATTGTATATATATCTGTTTAACTGTCTTATGTTTTCTGTTTTAATCAAATTAATAATAATCTTTGTGTGATAATAATTTTTTTTACATAGATTTGCGCCTATTTCGCTTACGGGTAGGCAGATACCAAGACGCTAATTGAAACTGAATATAAATCTAGTACAGTACATACTCGTTCTATTATTTATATTTTCCACAGAAATAGCCGTTAAAACAAAAGCGGAAAAATATGGCAACTCTCACCAGATCATGCATTCTCCGTCTCTCTCTCGCATTAATGTTCAGTCTTACAGTTTTGCCTTGACGCATTTTTTGTTTAGATTTCCCATCGCCAATAGGCCTGAAAATGTAATAAATGACAGAGTAAATACAAAATTAAAATTATTTACGAAAGAAAAGGGTTGTTATCAATTTTATTGTAGGAATATAAACTTAACAACGTTCAAATTTAAAAAAGTAATGAAAAAATTGTGTTAAAATTTTCAAATTTTTTTAACGTTTACAAAGTTATCTTTTTTATCCTATTAGCATTTTAGCAGCTTCCTGAACACTACCTACCCCCAATCCGTGTGCCCAGCGTGGGGAATGCGTACAAACATCCCTTAGGTTTAGTGAAGATTAAACAGGCCGATGAGGATCTCGAAACACTACTAATAAAAAATAGTTTTCATTTCGAACATTCATTTAATGGTTTTAAAGAAAATCAAAAACATTTACCAAAATGCTTTCCATTTATTAAATGAACAAAATAAAAACGTCATATAAAGTCATACTACATTTAAGTAAGTTCTAAAATCGATGCGCTCTGTGACTCTACATGTAGAGTTGATTAAATCTAGGGGTGGCCGGTGATCTGAAGTGAAACAAGTGCTTCGTCCCGAGCGGTGACAATGGAATGGGTTTATGTGGGACGTTAACGAGACGGGGGTTGAACTAAGTACTACAAATATCTAGATATGCCATTGAATATAATAAAATAATATATTTTATTTAATACACGTAATAAGTTTTTTTGCAAATAAAAATATGGAGGATGTGTTTTAAAAACCACTAATAAAATTATGTAATATTTTCCCAATTAATCTAAACATATATGTGTGTGTAAAAAAGAATGAAGTGCTTTAAAATTGTAAAACCATAGACAAGTGGTTTTATATCCACATAATTACTTTCACATTATTTGAATTTTTTGTTGTTGTAGTAAGTCTATTACTTTCGTAACTCTATATAAAGACGCAATGATCAAGCCTCATATTCATTACAATCTAATTTTTTTTTAGTAGAGCACGGGACTGGGGGAGCTTTTGGTGCATTATGCCCAGATGTTGCACTCAAGTGCAATTTTGCACCAGCAAAAAACCACAGGAATATTGTTTTCTGTACAATAAATATGCTTTTTGGAAACCATTACATTTCCCGAGCTAAAATGGCATATAAAATTACGAGTCCTTATCCATATGTGTGTATGGCTGTACGAATATATGGAATATGATGCACGCATGAGAATAAATTACTGATTAATTAATTAATAATTATTGATTAATTTTGCAAATATGAACGATAGAAAATATATGTTTATAAATATTCAATGTAAATTAATGATTTAATCAAATCGTACTATTGCAAAGTGAATATTTGCTATCAGTGGCAGTAATTATTGTAGATACAAAATTTTCTAGATGTTTCATCTTCATCTGATTGTTCGAAAGCGCATGCGCGAATCGAGATCACGAATATTATGAATAATTTATAGCTTCTTCGAGTTTTTTTAAACACAATAAAATTAATAATTCATTTGAAATAATAAATTAATGAAAAACATAAACGCAATTTTACTAGATTCATAGTGTGATTTAAAAAAATAAATCGATGAATTAACTAATTAATAGACATTAGAAACGTACCTTTGGGCATAGCTAGTTCCCGGTTCTGGCTGGTTTTCATCACTGGGATAGCAGTGCTGGGGCGGCGGTGGCTGACCTCCTTGCATATAAAACCCTCCGAGGCCGACGGCTCCAAGCGGTGTCCGCCGGCCAGGCACCGACTGCGGTGGTGAATGAGACTCGCCGAGAGGAACACCATCCCAGGTCCTTCGCGCTTCCATTTTTGGTGATTACATCGAATTTTATTTGGTAAAAAAGTAGGAGAAAATAAAAGTGCTGTGGGGACGTTTGATTTTGGCACGGACTTGACAGACAGTGAGCGAAGTTGCCGCGGTCCACGATCGATCCGGCCACGCAGCTGGGGCGCGCACCCCTCGCATCTCGCCTATTGTTCCGAGATGTGATTTGTTTCAGCGCTCTACCCGATCGCCCGCTCGCGTACAGTACGTGGCCACGATCGTTATGTATGTTTGTATGATTACAATGTTTTCTGTTAATTCATTTATATATTAATAACATTTAAATACATTTTTGAAAGAGAATTAATATGTTCTTTGCGTTTATATCCTATATTTTTCTATGTTACGTATACATATTTAGACTTTGATAAGCTCGAAAATTCAATAATGAAAACTTGGAGATGGTTCAATAATTCTCTAATCGTTCAGCAAAACTGTAAAATTGTAAACCTTATCAGCCGGTGATAACCTATTGGTTAAGAATTCAGCGTCTCACTCCGAGGGTGTAGGGTTCAAATCCATGGCACGCACCTCTTTACAAAAGTGCGTTTTAGTTTAAGTATCACTTGCTAACGGTGAAGGAAAACATCGTGAGGAAATCTTTACACCTTAAAATTTACATTAAAAAAAATGTAAAAGCTTTGCGAAGTCTACCAACCCGCACTTGGCCAGCGGGGCGGACTATGGTCTTAACCCTCTCAATATTACAGGAGACCCATATTCCAACAGTGAAATGATAATGGGTTGATTATTATTATTATTTATAAACGTTTATAGCAATACTCTATTTATTCAGCTGGTGAACGGGTGATGAATTATTAACATGGTAACCAACCCTTTTATTGTTCCATTGTTAGACACGAGTGTTCTCTAATTACCAGAAAACTACGGTCGTAGCTAAATTGCAATGTACTGGGATCTACTGAGAATTTTCACGAGATAAACAATTGACGGTGCGTTGTTAAAATCGTATCGATTTTGGATAACATAACTCTACACCGAGATTATTCATTCGGCTCTACATCAAATGGGTTAACTGGATGCGAGATGCAAACATCGTCGTACATAATGCTTTGGCGCTAAAACCATGGTTACACCATCAGCAGACGGATACACATATTCGCAACTATAATAGTGTTTTATTGGTTTTTAGAATTACCCGTCAAAAATGCTTAATATGGTCAATGTATCACAACTTGGGAGTGTACTACACCTCTGCCTACCTTTTCGGTATTAAAGGCGTGATGTTACTTTTTTTTATTAAAACGTATATTAAAAAAACAATTGCTTGTGGTCTATAAATTCCTAGAAACATTACCCTATTCTCACGAAACCTACGACGTTTGAGAAAGTAATGAACTAACTATTGTTGTATTGTCACGCCGGGTCTTTTACGGGGTAGGCAGAAAATACCAAGTGCCAAACATCTTCATTGTTAAAGTCCTGGCATACATCTTCTACACTATACAATTAAGTAAATAGTGTTAATTATATACTTGGCAATTGGTAAAATGGCAATAGATATAGTTTCGTAACAACGGAACTACTTTCGTAACTCGTTTTGTTTGCTTTGATTTATAATTTAGGCCGCTTCTTGTAATTGTGCGTGAAGTATACTTTTAATTTTTTAATCAATGTTGAATAACAGTGTTTTATAAAAGCTACAAATCGTATTAAGTCTTAATTTCTTCGTATTTATCTCACGTGGTTTACGGTCGACTCATTGCTGCTCCAACGATAAATTATGATAACGATAAATTTGCGAGCTACACGTGTTTTGTTCAATTAACTGATCTGGCACTTAACGGCCAATGATAAGAACTGTAAATCACAAGCCATCAGTTTTCTCGTACATTTTCGCTATATTACTGATGTGTAAAAGTTTGCTTAAAAAGTGTAAAAGGATTAGCTCGCTGGAATGGCAATGGACTGGGCATGTCTGCCGAAGAACCGACAACCGGTGGAGTAGGCGAGTTCTGGAGTGGAGACCGCGGCTCGACAATCGTAGTGTTGGACGCCCTTAGGCCCGGTGGGATGACGATGTGCGAAAGGCTGCAGGCAGATGCTGGATGCGACAAGCCCAGGACAGGGCGCGAAGGCGCTCATTTCGGAGGCCTATGTCCAGCAGTGGACTGAAATAGGCTGATGATGATGATGAAAAGTTTGCAATGCATTTGAAAACAGTTCATACATATAAAAACAGTTCGGACACATGAAAACGGTTCCAACGCATGAAAACTGTTTAGACACATGAAAATAGTTCTGACATATGAATACAGTCCCGACACGTGAAAATAGTGCGGACACATGAAAACTGCTTAGACATATGAAAGCAGTTCAGTTACGAGATGTTTTTTGTTAAAGCAACAATATGTAGCAGCCATGTTAGCTTCTAGAATGATCTATATGTTTTCTAATGAGGTTAAAATAACAGCTGTCGTAAGTCGAAATATGTACTTGTATGAGTTGGCTGTTTTGTACTTAGACTAATAAGGCGAACGTTCTTATGCCTTTCACACAAAGATTTTTCCTAACCTGAATTCAAGGCACGACATCTGGCTTAGTCAAAATCGCTAAGCACTAAACCAATGGGTCAATTGCTTATACTGGTAAAATGATTATGTTAAGTGCAAATATAGGTGTTAATAATTCGTTTGTCGCTCGTTCAATCTGACGCTTATTTGGAAATCGCTTGGGCCTTGCTAAAGCTGTGAAAACGCCCGCTCGCGGCCAATGAGACTTGCGATTTGGAACTGAGACCGATTAAATTTGAATTGCAGATTCTGATGATTTATTATAATGTATGGATGAGGATTTCCTCTAATATCTACTGCTCGGAAAACCCCAAATGTATTTATCGACTTCACTCAAAAATTTACGAGACATTATTATTGTTATGCCCGTCGTTATGTCTTTCAGTTCGTCCGAATACACAGTCAGAAGGAAAATCTGTAAATATTTATGGTTTCGGTGTTCCTGTGGGATTTGCGAGTATTTTGAGCAGGTAACTAAGAATTCGTAGTTCTGTGAAGCAGGAAAATCATTTTTATATATTCGTTTATGCGAGCTACTTTTATAAGGATATCGACGGCAGTAGTATACTTACATAATCGTCAACTGAGTTAATGAATCATTTTAGGTCATATCCGTTAAATCGTATGCTAGATTTCAGAAAATCTTGAAAAATTTTTAACAGATAAATAAGCCATTATTTATGACTACTAGGTGTTCTGGCGACCTTTAGAAGATATCTGGATGCAGTTGGATTCTTAGGATCCACAATCTGGCTGAGTAGTGGTGATTAGGGGGTCTATGTCAAGCAGGAGTATAACGCTAATGGATGGACGAATGGACGGAGGGAATTACTGCAAAGTCAGTCCGAAACCGGCGTGTATGTATGAATCATCACATTAGCCTTTACTGTTCCACTGCTGAACTTAGGCCTGTCCTAAGGTGTGCCACACCACACGATCCGATCAATATGTATGAATAAAGTAATGCATATAAAAGAAACACATCGGTTTTGTAAGTGGCGATATCTCGCTGTTCTCTGCTTCTCCTCTAAGGGATCTCGCGTGATCATATAGTAATAACAAGTACTGCCAAAGTTTTTAGAAATATTCTTATATTTTGTTAGCAATCAATAATAAATTTATATAATTAAATAATGATAGATATTTAATTTATGATAAATTATGTGTTCAAATGTTGAAGTTGAAAAAAATTGAACCATTTAAATTTTTGAATTAATACTACTAATATAATTATAAATGATACAGTAATTGTATAACGTAATATCACGCCTGCAATCCCCGAAGGGGTAGGCCAGAGTAGTGTAGTATACCCCCCAGAAATTGTATCATTTTAATAAATAGTCTTTATTTTTATACATTTAGTGGCATAAAAGATATCATTATGAGACCGAAATGAAAATGAAAACAAAAAAATATTAATAGGAAATATTTATTTAATAATATTTTTTTCATTTATCTTAAGTAATTTAAAAATATTCTACATCTTAATACAATCAGTTCAAATAGCATACAGGTCATCCAAATAGTTCACTAACTACTTAACTATACATACATACAATCCAAAACGCCATCCAATTGTTCATCCAATGCTGTATAAGAAATGACACGAATTTATCAAGTCCATATATCTCAATTATCTAATTTATTTATCAAAAACAAATTTGATAAAACAGTTTCGCAAATGCATTAATATTTCTCATGTTAACAATGTCATGACTTTCTTACGGTCACATGCACGTGTCTTTTCACAGCCTATACCCTAATGACTAGAGATTGACTATATTTTTTTAAAAACAAAATAATTAGATCTCCTTCATGCTAAATATAGCTGCGTTGATATTTACTTGCGATATAAACTATTAAAAGACAACATTTAGGTGAGATAGCATCTGGAAAAATTTTAATTAATGTACGTCTAATGTGACTTAAAATCCGTTAAATATTGTCTATGTACAAATATATTGTTTTTGAACATTTGTGTTTGATAACAGATTCGTGAGGATCAAAATTTGCAATCCGTGTTCGCGCGGTGATGGAATGCAAACGTCAAAGTACAAAGATATTGGATTGTTTTCATTGAATAATATGTTTAAAAATGTATTTTACTATAATAATATTTACACTTAACGTACTAAAACTTATTTTAATAATACTGTGTAAAATTACAAAAGTTATGTTAGAAAGATCAAAATAGTTAGGCCGACTATAAATATAACTGTCGAAGCTTTGACTTTTCATTGTAACAGTCATTTGAGTAACTTTTTTGCGTTGAACATTTTAATAATTATTTGTAAATATAAATTTCATTTTTAAATTTTAGGTTTAGTAAAACATTTTCGTAAATATTTCACATCTTTCCAACATTTGCTTTTTATTTTTCTACATACATATGTATGTACTAGTAGAATTTTTGTCTGCATTAACGTGTAATATATTTTAACAACGACATAAAATCCACAATCATACAATTTAATTATTATGGTAATGTATGAACCTATAATTTTAACACTTATATAATATATTATAATTATGTAAACAGTAATATTGATTATTGATTTGTTTTCCTGGATTTTTTTTTTCATATTTTAACATTTATTAAACATATTTATAAACGTGACAAAGTTCGCGGGTTTTTTTTTACATAAAAGTTGAGGCGTAGATTTTTATATTTAATTTAAACTTTAGAAATTATGCAACGTATTTAATGATAATTCACCTTTGGTACCTTTAAAGTAGAGATATTATAGTTAAAAACATAATGATTAATTAACAAATGCGATGTGCTTATTTACATTAAATATACGCACACAGATACATATCAAGATTTTCAAAATTTACAAATCAGAAAGATCTTAAGTATGTATACATAGGCAAATGAATTGGTAGCCAAATGTATACATTTTATAATTTCTAGCTAGACATTTTGTTTGTTATAAAGTTCTGCAAAAAAAACCGGTATTTTTTAAGTTTAAATTATATTGATAAATTTTTGATATACAGCACTAACGGGGGGTTAAGCGGTACGAGTGTTAAAGCTTAAAATTGCACCGACACTTATCAACTATATAACTTTGGATTACTGACTAGAGTTCCATTGGATAGCCCTGCCCTTATCACTGGACCGTTCCGTTCTACACGACCGTAGTCTCTTAAAGCTTTCCTATTCCTGTGGGTAGATCGCAGGACAGTCATAATCACATAGGCACACGTCATCACATGGAGGCGGAGAGGGGCGCGGGCGCGAAGCGGGCAGGGACGGGCAGGCAGGCGAGCCACGCGGCGCCGGCCAGACATCAGCGCGCGCGGTGCTGCGGCGCCGGTCAGGGCGCGGCGGCCGCCAGCGGGGGCCGCGCCGGCGCCGGCACGCGCGGGCACGCCACCATCGACCCGCTGCGGCTCGTCTGGTTCGTGTTCGTCGCGCCGCCTGCGCCAACACATTACAATGTTGTTAAACATATGCATTTTTCAATAAATATTAGGTGATATTTTTGCTCTAGAATGTCTTATATTTAAATTATTTCGTGAATTTTTGAATGTATCATGGATTACCTATCTTATTAGATGGTAGAGTTATTTGAAAAAATCACGAGTGTACAAAAAATGTCTAAGAAAGTAAATTTCGGTCTATTTCAAAAACCAGCTATAAAATTCAATTATATCAATGCACATTATATGGGTGTATTAAGAATTCAGTGTTTGACTGAAGACCTCAAAACAAAAAGTAGCTGTCAAAAATACGTTTATTAAGGAACAGGTTAACATGTAAATATAATACTATTAAAAGGTATATTAACCCAAACTAACCCAAGCCAACCTAACTTAACCTACCTACAAACAATATGTAAATACAATAAGCGTAGGTACCTATAAGCGAGCCAAGCATCTTAGTCACTGAGAACTTGCGCGTCCGCTGCGGCGTGCGCACTTCGGCCAGCAGGCGGTCCACGCAGCGGTACAAATCGCCCGAATTGTCCGCGACGCTCGCCTCGCTGAACGACGCGCCGTGCGCCGCGCTTACCGCCTGACCCTCTTTTGTGGGCACCTGTAACCAATGCGGAAATTTACACTTTTGTACCACTATAATTGGAAAGTTATGGATAACATGTTGTCATAAATGGCGAAACTTGAGAGTGTATTAGAGTCTTCTGTCTATCCTTTTGGGGTAATACAACCGTGATGTTATTTTTTATTATGTTCTGAACCCATTCCATTACTAAAACATACAACTTTGCGTAACAAAGTAATGAATGTAGGAACGACAAGTTTTAGGAATAAAAATATTTGGAACTTAATGCTCTCTGCCCTCCCCGTAAGGGATCTGGCGTAATAACATAATAATAATATGTATTTGCAAATACTGCTTTGTTAAGAACAAAGGTAATCGAAAATACTTTCATCGCTGTACTAAAGGTGTAAAATTTTGTAAAAGAAATAAAACGGTTTCAGCTTCAGTAGTAGCCGTCTCGTCGAAATATTCGAACCGGATGCTCGTTGAACATATTTGCACCACATTTTGCATGGATTATATTAAAGTTTACTGAACCTATGTGAACGAGAACATGTAAAAGTATTATTTTTCTCTGAAAGTATAACTTCATGCTCAACTTCTTAAAATTTTTAAATAACAATGTATAAAGAACACAGCAGCTTAAATATTATTTTATGAGGCCATGAAAAGCATTGCAAAGGCTTCAATTTTGCATATAGAAGCAAAATATTAAACCTTGTGACATAATAACTTTTTCATATTTCCAGTACTATCATCTTCGTAATAACTTTTTCATATTTCCAATACCATCATCTGCATAATAACTTTTTCATATTACCAATATCATCATCTTCGTAATAACTTTTTCATAATTCCAATATGCATGCAACATACTAGTGTTTTTTTATTTATTTACTCTTTATTGAACACCATATACAGGCATAACAAAGGGCGAACTTAATGCCTAATGGCATTCTCCA
>DWJK01004665.1:0-11775 GCA_018248815.1 Croniades pieria auraria
CGGCCTTAACCCTCTCAATATGAGAGGAGACCCATATTCCAACAGTGGAATGATAAATGGGTCGATTATTATTATAACGGCCACAGTCAATTATTTTCCGAATATTAAAAAATGTTTTCATAGAATTTTAAACAGTTTATTTTGCTTCATAGTCTTAAAAAATAAGTTCTCTAAGATTATAATTGTACGTATTATAAGATACTTTTTTTAGACACTATTTTTGAAATAACCTCTAAACAATAAGTTTGTGCGAGACAGATGGCGTAAAATCATTAGTGTCGTAAAATTGCGATATAAAAAGACACAATGACGACAATACGTAACATTTAAAATAAATGTATCCTTTCAGAGGATTCAATGTGCCGGGATTCGCAACCTCTCCAATTTACAAGTGACGAAGAATATTTCATGCGGGCAACGGCTTTCGTACGAGCACATCTATATTAAGCGCAAACTTCGCATACAAAGTTGATGGAAAGCTCCTCGAGGCGCGCCCCACGAAACTGGAACGCGTTGTTAAGATTACATGAGCTGTCGAAACAAACTCTATGAAGCCGACCGTCGAGGAGATCGTTATTTGATAACGGTCGGGAACTATGTATGTATGTAAAATCATTGTTACGACTTGCGCTAGCGAGGAACTTGAAAATTATTCAACGTTCGTGTGTTTTGGGTTATAATAAGTGCTTGCATACAATCAGATCAGATATCTCTATATTTAAAAGTATACAATTTATATGGACATAACCCTATGCGTTTATTTTATAAGGAGTAAGAGTGGTTTCGCGCTCATCTTATCCGAATCCCTGAAAATAGGGGTGATGAAAACTTAGATCAAATTCAGACAATACTTTTCGCACTTCCTTTCAAACACGAAAAATACCAATCGAGTTGTCAACCAGCGGACCTACTGGAAGACGTCTTTGTGGAATTAGTAGTGCCCTTATGCAGCCGATCTAGTATGTATTTCTTTGTAATTAATGTATGTACATACATAAATAAATAAAACAAAATAAATAAAAAAAAAAGTTATCACTTTGCTATAAAATGTTTTTATTAAAGTGACGTCATCGAACCATCTATCGAGAGTGTGTGAAGGCTGACGGGTTGAGGGTAACTTTAAGATATCAAAGCTAGCAATTCCGCTATCCAATCGTATTATAAATAAATTGATAAAAGAGTTCCCAGCTGCTCGAGTCATATATTGAGTGATATTGACAGTTGGAAAAAATATTCTCACTTCTTAATTATTTTTATTGGATGGAGGATTTATCTATATACTGAAGATTTATCTATATATTGAGGATTTATCTATATACTGAGGATTTATCTATATACTGGGGATTTATCTATATACTGAGGATTTATCTATATACTGAGGATTTATCTATATACTGAGGATTTATCTATATACTGAGGATTATCTATATATTGTAGCTTACCTGTATACTCATAACTAGTACTTAAGATCTAAGGTTAGTAGAGTTTTCGAAGTTATTTTAGACAATAGTGATAGGTATCCTTTGATGTTGCTCTCTACTCAGTTCAGGAATTTGAGTTACGTGCCGTAAACCCGCTGGTACGCAAAGAGAGACCCGCCGGGGATTTTAAGTTACAGTGTGTGTTAAGCGATACGACCTTTTGTTATAAATACTCTAGTTTTATTAAGTATACATAATGTGAACATTTAAGACTTACATATATTCGATGGCGATCTATGTAATGAACGAAATGTTTTTCATAGGTGCTTTATTTCTATGAAGTTAAGCTAGATTAAAAATATGACATCACGCCTGCAGTCCTCTAAGGGAATAGCAGACGAGTGTAGTACACTCCCGCGATTAGCCAGGTACGTTTATGTCCAACCACGGAAGTCTTGTCCGCACACAGTCCTGAATTTTATACTTTAGATACACCTTTACCACAAATTCTCGTCGAATAATATTGTGTTTAATATAATTTACATGAAAATGCGATAGATATATATAAAAAAGAGAATGTGATAGAAAAGGACGAAGAGATAGAATAGTCATTGAGCCTTTATGAAAAACGGTCAAACGAAACTCAAGTTACGCATAATTGGTTCTCACGGGTTTCTCCACTTACCCCTCTATAACGGGTTAACGGTGTTATTAAACGAAAAGGCAGTTTTTCGTATCTCTGAATTGCCTATTCGGTGCGCGTAATGTTTTTAATTAACCAAAACAAACTCCTAACTCGCCCCGCTCCCTAATTAAACGCCAAAAAGCGTAATATGCTATCAATTATTTCCCGAGATTTAATGAAAACTTCTGTTGTTGTAACAAAGGCGGCAAATTGTTTCGTGGAGAATTTTCGTGTTTAGAAAAAAAATATTGAAAATCCTCGAACGTATTAAATAAATTTAGTATTACATTAATTCGCGGTGAGATCAAAGGGATGCCGCACAAAGGGTACGTTAATCCTGTCAGGTAAATTTTTTAGGTGTACGTCAACTACGAAATCTTGAACTTATCTAAATTACATCGGGTGCTGTTTTGTAGATTAATATTTCTAGCTCAGTGAACAGTCTGCCTGGCCAACCTTGGCCAATATGGCAGACTACAGCCATAAAATCTTTTATTTTAAAAGGAGATCCTAATATGTAGTAAAAAGTTGGAAGGGTTGATGATGATGAGCTGATTACTGTTAAAACATAGGATAACTTTCACAACGGTATCTTTTGCCAGAAGATGAGATGCGTCCTGACGATAGCCAGAATCGGTATAAGATGCAGCAAAATAAACTTTTTTGTGCAGTGATTTTATTCTTTTACCATGTTCGGTTTGCAAGTAACAGACGCAAGCAAAAAGTACAATAATGACTTTAACAGCACCCAAACTTAATCCACGATGCAACAACACCTTCACGACAAGAAATAGTTATATCGTACAATTCATTGTACTTAACAAAGGTACTTGTCCCATTCCTTTAATAGCTATTTTACCGCACACCTAGACTCGTACAGCCTTATTTCTTACGAAAATAATACGCTACCCTATTGTACCGGAGAGGTGTCGTGAACGTTGTTTGAGACGCACGTCCGGAAATACACCTTCTCGTGATGAGCAGAAGGCTCAAATTAAAACGGATGTGTTTTCGTTGATCCGTGCCTGGCTGCATCCTTGTCACAAAACTTTGAAATTGCGACTGTAACTGCTAAGATGCCGTTCCGCCTCTAAAGTGAGTATTATGACTTGCACGAGAGTGCTCAAAGTTGCTCAAATTACTCGTTATTTGTGTCAGGCTCATTTTTTCAGTGTAAAATATTGTCATTACAATAAATCCATGCCTTCATGTTGTCGAGAGTCATGACTTCCCTTCATACATTTTTTTGTTGGTGATGGTGACTATCTGCTGCTAGATGATGCACTGTTAGGGTCAGTTCTTTGCAGATCATGTGTACATGTTACCTGCTCATCTGCCTTCTCGTGAATGTATGATGTTCTTAATAACATAGATAGGAGCATGATTCTCTCTACAAAGTATTATGAGTGTTACTACCAAACATTTGCTACGGTACCAAGTCTTGACTTAGTACTTTGTAGTATTTTATTGTTAGCGCTGGTGCATATTTACTTTCATATCTATGGATATGCACAGTAAACCCGTATTTTATACTATGTAGAGCATAGTTCTAGCAATATCGTATACATATTAGTTTCCATGGTGTGGTATGAGAGAGCCCCACGCTGTAGCAGATGGTGCGCGCGAGATTGAAACATTTTATTGTTTCTCGGTTTCCTTGACGTAATAAATTTGTATAGTTATATGTACATACACATACAGTTTTGTAACACGCTCATACAGTTTTATAACACACACATAGGACTGTATAAAATTATTATGGATATAAACCGCAGGAGACCAAAACTCATCCATCAGATCAGTCCATCAGGACCTGATGAGGTCAGATCAGGTCATTATGGAGGATAACGTAATTGCAATAACTTTCTTGTTGTCCTTACAATTGCCGTTTTTCCACGTGGAGAGAGTAGTAAACGACCAGGCAGCAGTCACGACTGATTGTCACCACCGGTACACATTTATAAGCCACCTCGTACAGGACTCGAATAGGACTGTTAGTGACAATTATTAGAATTACGCTAATAGATGTTTATTAGTATCATCAGTCCAGTTAGCACACATTAGTATCTGACTCATTCCAAGTTTGTCACAGACGCGTTACAATAGCAAGCTGTCGCTGCAGACTGCGATGGTAGCTTCTAGTGCACATGTTGACTGGTTTCCACACCCTTCACACCGAAACACATACACACCGAACATGCAATCCCATATCTTATTCATAGTTTTACTTTTAATCCGTAAATTCATACACGAATATTTATTTTGATAAAAAAGGTATCGATGGTTTAGTTTTCAAACCAATCCGCTTATATAGTTGCCAGAAATGCAATATTCTGGAAACAAAATTTGCTTTCTGTTATTCTAAAATTTGTTTAGTTTTGTTAACGTAATTCAATATATACCTCGGCAACAGTGACTTTGCGATGCCAATGAACTTGGACTTATCAATTTTGATCCTCACTTAACTTGGAATTCATTATAAGTTGAATGTTCGTAGCTCTAAGGCGCTGATAATTCGCAAATCTATAGAGTTGTCCAAAGGGGCTATCTGGATGAGTTGCCCCTCAACCGTTGGCACATTTCCTTCGATATTACTTTCGCTGTTTGTTATCAGATACCTGAGTAGAAGTTTGTTATTATTATTCGTCACGTCACGTCAGGTTCTTTAAAGGGCTGGCAGAAAGTACCGATTAGCAATTATCCGTAATCTAAGAGATCTGAGATGCTTCATGTATATTTGTCCCTCTCTTTTTATACGCACGATTTTGACCACTCATCGGCAACTATCTGGTATATTTGTACCTAGTTAAGACAGGTGTAGGTAAAAACATATACAAAGCTAGTTAGTTAATTAACATCTCAGTCGTATCTATCTCTCTCTCTATCTAAAATAAGGTTCTTAAATAAATAGACCCGGTATTCGTAAATTACAAAATCACATACCTATGATGTTTAACGGCAATATTTACTTGCAAAATTAACATTGTAAAGTTGATTAACTCCAATATTGAGGTTCTGAAACTGATCGATTTAATCATCTATTGAAGTGATGAACCCGCACGATGTAGAGTCTCGTGTGGAGCGCACTACAGCCTCTCGAAATGATGTAGAGCCCGTGTTTGACCGGAAGTGCTGATTTTCCATTAAATCTGGGAATTATTAATATCAAATGAAACCAATTGAAGCGACTTCGCGACAGGAAGCTGTAACTTACAGTGAAACGGCAACTAGTATTTAAATATTTACAATTTGCATAAAAGGCGGTCCAGATTAATGGCAGACATTATTTTTCGGGCAACAGCAATACATACTTCACAACAGGTGGTCTATGCAAGAGTTTTATCTATTTATTCTTTATTGCACATCACTGAGCGGGCATAACAAAAGGGTGAATAACGCCTATATAGAGTGGTATTCTCTAGCAGTCAACCCCTGGAAAATACTGACAATAAGAAAAAAATATGTCGGATGCAAAAAGAAAAAAAAGAAAAACTTTCACTATCGTAAAACAAAACTAACTAACTATCTGATTAGCTAATAGCCATTAAGGTGCCACAAAATGAGCTCGATCAGGCTCTACGAGTACGCTGTAGCGCTCACAGCGTAGCGTACTCCAAACCTACGCGACTTCGAGAGCCGTAGAGCTCTCTTTACAAGACTCTACACGGTGTGGACACTTCAGCCCGTGTAACGTAAATCGTTAAAGCACAAGTAGTAGTTCGGAAATTGTGTGACTTCGACTCGAACTTTGTTTGAGTTCCGGTGTGTGCCATTACATTTTGCATATACAATACCTATTATTAAAGGGTCCGGCTGTGCCATCTGATTCCAAGTATCTAAAACTGAATCGTAATTATAATGTGACTGCCTCGTTGGTCGAGTGGTGGTAAGAGCAATTGTCGATCAGGAGGTTTTGAATTTAAGCCTGAATTTAGATTTTTCTAACTTAGATTTTGTAGCAGAAATTTCTAGTATTGGCTCGGAGTCTGGATCTGGCCCCGGTACATAACAATAAAATAAAAAGTAGGACAATAGCTCTACGTGTATTATTTTGTTAAAAATAATGATCGCCAGCTACCCTAACACATGTTAGGCCTTAAGAATAATTCTTGTCCGACTGTTCGCACATCGCTCGAAATTTAATGAACAGACTGTAATGAAATATGATATGTCAGTAATCTGTTGTCAGTATTACGATGTAGGATAATGTTTAGAGCAAAAAAATTTCAGTTTGAACGCAGTTTTTGAAAGCGCTTAAAAGAGCGTGATGGGAACGGCAGGAAACAATCGGTACTAAAATAAGATAAAATGTATTCATTTGACTGTCCACTTCCTGAATGTACCAAAACAGCGATCACTATCTATCTCACCTAATTGGTCCAAATAGGTCTTGTTCTCCAGCAGCATTCCCATCCACCAACATTCGCACTATATATCTTCTTTGGAAACTGATTCGAAAATTTTTTAAGCAATATAATGTACAACTCAGTCTTTCACTAATTGCATGACCGAAGTCAGATACAAGGCAGGATTAATTCAGATTGATAATATGTCCGTCCACCACGTATTACAACCATGCTCAGCAGTGGGACGTTAAATATTACACCTGAATATCTAAGAACCTGCGATGTAATACATAACTCCGATTACGATTTTCATAACATAAAAAAATTCGTGACTTTTCCTTTCAGAGGCTCTCTCCATGTCTACTTAAATATATTCAGCTCATAAAAGCAAGGGGTTCTGTACATTGGTATTTGTATTGCTCACCGTACCGAAGCGCTTTGTACAGTCAGCCGTAAAATTATGGTAACGTTTTTACGTCGCTTCCTCGCCGATTTGTGTTTTTCCTGCACCTTAATTTAATTTTCTTGTAACGTGCGGATTTTTTGGAGTCAATTTATGTAGAATAAAATAAACGTAACGTGTAGTCGAAAATGTTTTTTCTGCATAACGCTCCATTTCGAACTATTTTCTATAAATATTGTCCTCTTTGGTCGAGTGTCATTTGAACATTCGCTGACATGTTAGAAAACTCAACTAATACAGTTTGTTCAAAAATATATCACAACTCTTTAATCTCTGCCTATCCCTTTAAGAAAGGCGAAATAATAATTGTGTCATTGGCTAGCTATTACCCACCCATTTCGTGAGCAAAAACCGAAACCGTTTGATTGAAGTGTAATTATCTATCTCAGCCTTCAAACTGCCTCCCATCTTATAATTAATAAATTTAACAACCGAACAATCAGTTACATTCGCATTAAACAATACTAGTACCACTTAACAGAAAAAAAAGTCCTAATATTTCTCATGTTTCCATCACTTTAACACGAACTTTTTAAATGAAGTTGAACACGCAATTAAGGTGTTAGACGATATATACAAACAAAACCCTTATAAACAAACACCTTCCTGATTTAAACAGAAAAAATATATCTTAAGAAACTAAAATATCTCTTCCTACGTAGCACTAATCACGTGAACTCCAATCATAGTTGATTGGCTGCAGCCCCCAGCGGCTTCCGCTGATTGAACAGGTAGAGGAGACCTGATTTAATTTTCTCATTAATCTGCGGAGGTGTTGCTGATTTTCTAGAATCTTCTCTCACTTTTATATTTCTTTATTATAAATAATAATAAAATCTTATCTGATAGTAATAATTACGTATAATCTCATCAAAATTTCCTTATTTAAATCATTGTTGCCATTTCATTAAAAATTAAACTAAACTTTCAAAATACGAATCAATTTTTATTTTATTTTGATGATAATATTGATAATAATATTTTTATTTCAGACAATCCATACATATTGTCTAACTGAAATAAACATCTGTAAAACAAGTATCATTGAGAATAGAGAAAGCATTAACATGAAATACTATTATTACAAAAATATCTTCACCCTAAATGGTCCTGGAGTGGTGATATAATAACTGATATTTTTGATGTCCAGGTAATTCAAGACGCCCTTAATGCACGCCCTAACAATATTAACACGACGGTACATCAATACGATAAGCTAGGCGAGAGGGAGCCGGGAGAAAACTTAATCCCCGCGGTGAAACACCTACGGGCAAATGCAATTTTACACCCCTCTTGCCGTTATCAAAATTCACAGCATGTTTCCCTCATTGGAAAGCTCACAATAAAAACATAGGGGTGCTTTATTTTGAACGGTTATTTTTAAAACACGTAATTAATTTCAACTCATTTACTTCTCGTTAGTAAGGTGGTTGCAAAGCGCGAATGCTGAGCGAGAGGTCCTGTTCTGAAGTATTTTCTAAATTAGATATATTAGGACCAATTTCTAGGAGTGGCTTGGTATCTAGATCTGGAACCGGTGTAGGGCAATAGTCACCACTACCTCTATGAAACGTAAAACGTAACTGGCGAAACGTTGAAGTATACTACACTTCTCTGCCTACCCCTTTGCGGACTACAAGCGTGATGTTACGTTAATTTCTACTCATACATTTTATTTTTTATTTAGTTTAGATTTCAATGCATTATATTCCTCTTGAGTCTGGAAAAAACCTGGTGCATCATAAACATCGCTATCCACTATATCTACAGTTATTACTTACCCGTGTGAGGAATAACAGGCATCAACGTTAAACAATATTGAGAATGAATTATTAACTGTTATACTTATAGTTTAAGTCTGTGTTGCGTAACTCGTCAGCTTCCGAGCCCTTTACGTATGAGACCTTCTAACAAAATGGACAGAAGGAGTATGACGTATACGTAACGTATATTAGTAATTATAATATCAATAAAAATAATGTGACACAGTTTATTCTCTACACAGGGATTCCAATGACAATGATTATCAGATCTTGCTTCGTCAGTGATTTCATACACGCTGATCGCATGTTTACATAATGTTATAAAACCTATTAAAAACTGTGATTTCCATTCATAATAATGCAAAATGCAGAATCCTTCATCAGAACATTTTCTAAATCCTCTGACTTACACATACAAAATAATTCAGAAAATTTTACCGGCAAAAGTAAGCACGTAAGACGGGAACGCACCAAATGTTCCTCCCTGTGTTTTCAAATTCAGTTTGGTCTATAATAGGCGCGTCCCGTCGCCCGCTTTTCCCCCATTGTCCGTCAGGGCTATGCCCGGGACTTCTTGTCTGACGTAGATCTGTGGGTTTGGGACAAAGCTCAAGCGGAAGCGGGATAACATTAACAATTAAAATTCAATATAAATGTATGCAAATATTGTCGAAGTCGAACTTTGCACCGGTGACTACTTTCTTTTAAACTTTTTCTATACATAATATAGTAAATTTTGTAAGATTACGTTTATAACGATCCTAAATACTAGAAAATCGCAAACTGCACTAATGACAGCAAGTGTCTCAAATCGATCTCAAGTAGGAGTTCAGACCTTTTTGAGATTATTATCCGATGTGTCCACGCCTCAGTATCATTTAGAATTAAATGCAATATAATATGAACACGTAGCGTAATATATATTTCTACCGTAAAGCGATTATTTATGAAGCAATTGGTATGAATTATTATTGAAGCAATTTGTATATATTACATACAACAAAGTAAAATATGTTGTATGTATTACAAAATACATAAATTAACATTCAATTTAACGTTTATTTGTGTCCATGTTGTTAATGTCATCCACGTAGGCAGTAGCTATATAGCAGCATTAGACTAAAACAGATTTTTATAGACTTTAAAAAAAATAAATCTTGCTGAGTTTCATTGACCTCATTCCCGAACTTCAGTAAGGTTCATTTTTGCAGACTTCGAAGGCAAAAATTTAACGAGTTGCGGACAAATTTGGATCACTGGGCGACAAATAGTTTAAAACTAATCAGTTAGCGTTCTTCACTTAAACCACAGCCTCGCAAGCCCTATCTCTCCATTCACGCTTTCGTGGGATTCCTTTTCAGTGGCGATATAGGAGTTAAGATAAGACTGTGTATCAAATATATTCACAAATATGAGGCAAATATTTTGTGACTATGTATGTATGTATATGCGGCACCATATATTATAACCTAGGTAGAGTTCTTATATACAGTACGATATATATTATAATCTAGGTAGAGTTCTTATATACAGTACGATATATATTGTAATCTAGGTAGAGTTCTTATATACAGTACGATATATATTATAATCTAGGTAGAGTTCTTATATACAGTACGATACATATTATAATCTAGCTAGAGTTCTTATATACAGTACGATATATATTATAATCTAGGTAGAGTTCTTATATACAGTACGATATATATTATAATCTAAGTAGAGTTCTTATATACAGTACGATACATATTATAATCTAGGTAGAGTTCTTACAAATCAGAGATTAACTATGACTTAACTATTGCAAGTAATTTTAATATTAACCTGAACGTTATTGTTTTTAATCGAAAAAGTTTAACGCAATATATAACCTGAAGTCGACATTAAACGTTTCTACGAATAGCGCTAGAAATTTAGTATTTACGCACTAGCCGAATTACATAGAGCTAGTTAGATCTTTGAAGCTGGACCCTCTCCAGTTAGGTGGAGTGACAACATATGCACAGTGGCTGGCAGCGGTTGGATGCTGAAGAGCTGAGGATCGAGCTCAGTGACGTGCTATTGGATAGGCCTATGTCCAGCAGTAGACGACGAGGGGCTGATAGTGTATGTATAGAGCTTTGAAACTAGCCTTTCGCTAATTCAGGTCTCGACTATCGGATATTCATTGGGAAATGATCTGTTTATATAATTCACAATTTGATATTTGATTTCGATGTTAAATATCATAGATCTTGATGCGACCGAGCTAAGAATACCAGCACTGCAGCATTTTGTTTATAAAAAAAACACGTTATCAAACGTAACAGATATATGTATATACATGTTTAAATATGTACCAGCTCAGTCATTCCTGTCATTATAAACGTAAAAAACGTAAAACCATGCTTGTAATCTCCGAAGGGATAGGCAGAGGAGTGTGACACACTCCCGCGTTTCACCTGTTATTTTTATTGACTAATTATGTTACTCTCCGTCGCGATGTCAAAGCTCATTAAGTTAGGTACGTAATTAATCGAAAAATATACGTGAGTTAAGCTGGAATAGAAATAATCAAGTTAATTATTAACTGGTGAAACGAGGGTGTGTACTACACTCTTGTGCCTACCCTTTCGGGGATTACAGGCGTGATCTTAATTTTTTTTAATGAATGATCACATATAGCTTTATTTCCGACATTCTCATCGACAGATGATAAAACAATCGCAAATACAGACTACGCTATGTTAGACACGGTTAGTCTGGCACACATCGCGGCATCGCCGCGGTCACCGAAAGGGGTCAAGATATTCATCTGAGTCCTGTCCGACCACAGCGCTCTGTCTATGACATGTAAGCGTTCGCCGTTGGAATATTAAAGCTTCAAGCGTAAATCATATGGGCAACTGACCTTTCAAGGGACCCTTGCTTGATATGCGCCAAAAATCGTGAATGCGTTCGTAGTTGTGAGTAAAATTTAAAGTTAAATAATAATAGTAAGTAGCAGTGATAGCCTAGTGGTTAAGAATTCAACCTCTCACTCCGGGCGCGCACCTCTTTACAAAAGTGCGTTTTAAATTTAAATATCACTTGCTAACGGTGAAGGAAAACATCGTGA
>DWJK01004666.1:0-11775 GCA_018248815.1 Croniades pieria auraria
TTTGAAAAAATAAATTGACATAATTTCTTTATTTGTTAACCGATTTAAATGAAAAAAACACTAAATGTTAAGTGAAGTTCAATACATGAAAATGAAATGAATAAACAAAAATGAAAAAACATTGTTTTGGGTTCTCTTGCGTATATAAAGCACCCCATTATGAATTTTTAAATTTATTTGCCATGTACAGACAGCGATCAGCTACAGTTTTATTATATGTATAGATATGAGTAATTAACAATAATTAAGAATCATTCACTCACCTGAGTACCATCGTTGCCAAACTGTTGTACAAACTTAATCCATTCTGGATAGTGACATAACCTTTTACTCACTGCTGACCATATTTCCCTGAAAATAAATAAAAAATTCTACAGACCACCTGAAACATGTCTCAAGCGGGTTAAGATGGACTGGAAACAACCATCTTTCAGGGGCGAATCTTCACCTAAGCCCTTACCCTCCAAAACAAAGCCAGTAATAATTTCCACTCATACTTGTTCTTAAGTTGAAAGAAAAGTAACTTGAACTTTTATCAGCACACTGGTCTTTAATATTAAGCTTATAGAGATATTGCTTAGTATTCCTAAATATATGACTAGCATTTCAAATAAATCAGATATCAACATATGACCACTGCAATAAAATGTATAACTGGTATTATTTTTTTCCATTCAAATTGTCTAAATAGTGGCTGGAGTGTTTTTTATCTGGAACCGTTGAAATAACGAAATGCTAAGGTGTACATATAGTAACAAACAAATCATCAGGCTTTTATCCTAACTGAAAATTTAGCGAAGAAATCTTATCTTCATTACTATTTCATAGCAGAAGTATTCTTAGATAGCAAAATAGTTATTATAAACATGTGTTCTAATTGTGCAGTGTATGTATTTAAATGTTAGATGTGTGGTTCCACCACAAGATCTAAACGGAAATACATATTAATCAAAACAAATGCTAAAATGTCAATCAAATTTGGCCGGTTTCAGATGAAATTAAAAAGAAAACCAACTCACTTATGATCCTGGACGTGTATTCTAATGAGCTGAGTGAAAGCCTCAGTGACGAAGTCTAACGCCTCTCTTCTTATTCGTTGTGCTTCGGCGTAATTAGCTACCTGTAGATAGAAAAAAATATGTGAATATTGAATTTCAAATTAATTGCAATAATTTAAGTGTTGGGGGTACTCAGGGGTAAGTAGAGAATGAGGATTTGTTTTGTATATGTCGTTTGACTTGCGTCTGCATTGTAGCTGTAAACATTTAGTTACTGCCTTATTTTGACTTTCTACATGTAGAACCTAAATTTTGCATAAAAACCATATCCATTACATACTTTAATCCTAGCCTTCGACTTGTCGACCATCTGCGCCAGCAGAAAAAACGCCTGGTCCACATTAACGTTCTCGTGGCTGGACGTCTCCACGATTGGAATGCTGCCCTTGAACTCCTTGCGTTGGACCAAACGTTCGGCCTCGCGTACACCCTGCTCGCTGGCCTCGTCGTTCTTGGAAGTCACGAGGACCACTGGTTTCTTCAACTTTAGGATGTTTTGAAGAATCGCCGCTAGGATTTCGTTCTGGCAGACAATACAATCAATTAATACAACGACTACTCTATATATACGTATATAAGTCTTTTTAATACTAAAATCACACCTGCTTCTCCCAGGTCCTGCCGGGCACGAGGCTGACATCGTAAACGCAAAGAAAACCATCCACGCTGAGCTTCCCATCCGGCACCAACTTCTGTTCGTACTCCTTCTCGATGCCCAGCTGGTTCTTGCAAACGTACATCAACTTCTCGGCAGATTGCAGTTTCGTTGCCACGCAGCGTTTCACATACGCTTCGGTTTTGCCCACTGAAATGCAATTAATCAAATTCAATAACGCACAAAACTCTTCGCGTCTGCAGCATACTACAAAACTAATTTTTACAGTTGTGTTCTAGTGAAAGACATTGCAAGTTAGTTTCAGTAAAGATTACGAATAAACTTGAAAAAAAATATTTCCCATATGTGCACATTCTTAAACGAATTGAATTAACAAAGCCCATTTTAATTTAGCATACTTAAAATTAAACACACAATTTAACTTTTGAAACACGTATAAGTTCGCGGACAATTTGACTAGCCAAGTAATATTTTTAAGCTCATATTGAACGTATTCATACCTTTGAACGGCTGGAAGCAAGCGTCGTCTACGAACTCCGTCTGCTCCACCACCTCGAACCTGTATTCTTGTTCATCTTGCTCTTTCTGCACACTGCCCCAATAAAGGAAGTGGTCATTGTTCACCACGCGCCCGCTGAAGTCCGACTGTAAGTTATGGAAATTGTTCAGCAAGTACCAAATAATTTAAATCATGTTAGTATATAATCATGTTAGTATAATTTAAAAAATTAAACGCTTTCACAGAACGGTCGGACTTTATCATATAACTTACATATGTCTTAAGTAGACCGAGTGATATAAGTTATATATCCGCAAGCCCTGGACTGGGTCCATTCCTAGTCCAAATTTACGTCGGAATAAGCGCTCATCGAAATTCCCCACTGAAATTAACTAAACTGGTGCAACAGAGTCGAATATACTGCAATGATCTCAATTTCCATAAAGAAATCCTTACCCAGAAGTGCGACAACCACTCTGTGATTTATTCTAATAAGCTGTCTTTTAAAATGAAAAATTGAAGACCGTATTTAGTTGCCGCAACTAGTGTGTACCATATTAAATAGAAACGATCACTCGTCCAACCTCAATCTCGCCACATGGATTCTATAACGTTGCCTAAGCTTCTCCAAGGTTGTATTGAACGTGCTAGTTAGGGGACATTATGCGATAAAAGTGTCAGATTGCATAGATTTCATTGGTAGTATCAATTTTGTTACGAATAAATAGAACAATCATGGGCTAAGAGCTATTCTGATCGAACTACTAAGCAAGTATATCTGAACACAAATTCAAAGGTGACTACAGACTATCAGACCACACTGTACCATTGTAGATAGGTAGTTTCGACGTTTACATGTGGTCAAGAAGAGATAGAAAGAGTAGTGAGAAAACGCTCGAGTTTCCATAAAATTCCGCTGGTTGGAAGTAGGCGATACATACAAGAGTGGAATGTCCTCGAAGTGACCTAACACATTAGTTCATGACGTGCAGTAGAGAGCAATTTTTCTTAATCTGAAACACTAAACCAGCTCCGCCAGTACATTGTCCGTAGCTGTAAGAACTAACTGTTCCTTTAACGAACAAAGGAGTCTTTGTGTGAAAAACATGAAATGTGACTAAATACGGTTCTGTCTGAGTTTGTACACGCTCTGTAGGCGTATAAATCTAATTCCACAGCCACAAATCACAGTCCATGGTAAAACGATGCAATCCAAATTGAATGAACTAAAGAAAATGCTTGCTACCGTCCTGCTGAGTAATCACTAAATATTTAAACCCGTTGACGTCTGCTCCTAACAGCAAATCAGAGCAGGATCTTGAAGACTAACCGTCCTAATTCATTACCTGACAAAACTGTGGTACTTCAGAGTGAAATCATAAATAGAGGATAATATCAGCTCTATTCATGTCTCTCACTAATTTACTTTGAAAAAATTTGATATCGCAAAAAAGAACAAAATCTGTTTATCCCACGCTTCGACAAAAGTATGTTATAGACGAGGTCGAACACGCACGTACATACAAGAGATAGCCCATAACATATCGTAATGATGTGCCGCGCTTGACGCTGGTATCCATACGTGCAACGACGCATGAGACCACGCAAAACTGGATACAGCATAATCTGATTCCTACCAATAAAAATCCACTGTATCCTGGCGTCGCAAGCCGCGGGCGTAAAGATTCGGTCTGACAACTTTAATAAGGAGTTTGTTATTTAAAGGTCGGTGTAAACAACAATGACTTAATTTAATCTCCTGTTGTCACTCATTTGCGACTGAGGTCGAATGCTACGACACGTTTCGAAGATTTAATATTTGTGTTACAAACGCATACCAGCCGTTACATTGGTTAGTGAATCTAAGAATCAGAGTTTGTGGCTTCGATTGCTCCCGAGACAAATATTTTTTTTATAACTATATATTTAGAAATATACACTTAGTTTATAAAATGTCTGCTTGCTTGAGTACAGATTCGCCCTGTTTAGGACCAGAGAGCCATATGATAAGTAGTAAGATTTTTTTTATTATAACACTTACAATATGACCACTACAACGTTAGGTTATAGGTATAATATTTAAGGTATAGGTGGCAACATTCTAAAAACGTTATAACTATAGTTTGTTTATATAAATAGTATTTCAAAACCACCCGCCAGTCATGAGTGGTGTGTTGACAAAAGGCGTTAACCGCATCAGACGACCGCAAACGCCAACCGTCCCGACTCGTAGCATATATACGCAGCATGTCAAGAGAAACAATGTACATCAACACATAACCTAATGTAACAACGAGTGTAGTACACTTCCAAGTGTCACCAGCTACATTATATGTCCCATCGTAGAATATGTAGTGAGCCCATTTTTATATACCGGGCACAAATCCAGACTTCGAGCTAATACTAGGAATTTCACGTCAGGAAACCCTAATAGTACTACACTAGGGGATCGAAACCAGGACATCTAGATCAGCAGTCGCGCTTGCAACCCAATCGACCAACGACACAGTAAAGTAAGTCAGATAAATAGTAACCGTAGATGATATAAAATTTGTATTAAATCTAACATAACAGTAACGTGATCAATAATAAAAACTAGAGAAAAATCTGTAGTAATAATATAACGAGTGTCGTGAATGAAACGTCTACGAGAAATATATTTTGAAAATAGTAGTTGCATACTTGCTCGCTTATTACACAAAAAAATTTATTGATTTTAGTTATGTAATAAGCAATTGATTGTGGACATATATTTTTGACCAGGTATTAACCTAGACATCTTGATATTGGATAGTTTTTACATCCAGAGAATCTCACATTTCCTCGGAGTATGTAGTAGATAGATAGTATTTTCAGGATTCTACTTTCATGTTCAGGATTCTAATTTAGCTCATTTCCCTTTAATAACTAGTTATGTGCATGCTTCCATTCGAAATTTATCATATGCCTCGACATTCCAGCTGCAAAATTTTACTTTTCAACTACTACGCTTCAGTCTGGAATACTCCCTCCATTAATTGGAAATGTTTAGGTAAGAGTGGTTGCCATAGTACAGCAATGCTCTTTGAACTATCTAAGAATACTATATACTAAGAATAGATATATGCAAAAAAATAGACTAACAAAAAACCTTTAAAACATTTCCTGCTTTGGTTTCATTAAATAATAAATACCGAATTTAAACATCTCCTTTGTTCTCATCTTTATCAATCGACCGATGTCATTTCATAAATCAGTACGAATTTCAAGCGCGCCCCTTACGCCACACTCCCCTTGAAAAGAGACATACACGACATCACAGATGAACGACCGAAACGTATAATTTCAGCGGGTCTCATAACGAAGTTTGTAAAAATAAACACGCATGGTTGAACAGTGGCTGGTATTAAAATCATTTATTCAGAGTTTCGTCCGCAAACGGCTCGTGTCGTGGCATATATTTTTTCTTCTTTTTCTCTCACTCGTTTCAGACACGAGGGTGCTCAAATTGTGAGTTACTCTTAATCAAATGGCATAGCAAATAAAATTTTGGACAAGCGAAAGACACTGTCAAGGTCGGTCTATATGAGTGGAACTGCACACATATGAATATGTGTAACAGTAAAGATGACATGATCAATTTTATGGGTTCGTTTTTAAAAGTACTTTTTAATTGGCTTGAATATGGATAGTCGGGTACCCATAATATAGTATACATACAAATGTTTGTGCTATTTGAGCTATGAATAGATAACTCCTGGGATTTTGCAAATGAAAATGTAATCGACCATGAACAAGCGGACAGCATCGACATCATAGGCGAGGAAAAGTCTTCTGGTGGTAAACTGTACAGAAGACTCTTTTCTCTACCTCTGGGCTATCAAATACAACACAAGAGCAAGATTATGCCTTCATAACCAACACTTGAACCAAACAATGCTATCAAAACTTACTCTACACTTGTTTTAGCCATCAAATTAGCAACTAAATATTTAGTACTGGCACAATATTGTAACGGGAAACGACAAAATCTTATTACCGCATGGGAAATTGTCATCCTAACGTCTATGAGAGGAAATAATCGTTCGAGAAATATTTCCAAATAGGAAGTTGTCGCGTCGGATCGAATTTTAATGAGCTGCCTAGTTCAGCAGAATAGAAATTGATGTAAGATGTTTCATTTGAGCTCATTTTGATAATTGTCCTTTTTTTTAAAAATTGCATCGTTATATTTAGTATAGACCGAGATCAAAAGGTCACACTGCAATCTAAAAAATCTGCAGCTAATCTCAGTTACGTTGTTCTACGTGAGATCGCCGATGGGTTAAGGGCGTAAGTTCGATCATATTAAAGCAATATACGTACCCTTCAATCCAAAACACACGAACGTTACGAAAGCGATACAGTTTAGGTGTGGGGAGAATAGTCCTAGAGAGGCGTTAATAATTAGATATACCGTCAGTTATCAGTGTATTAAAAATCCAATAGTTACATTTTATCATATCAATTGCACCTGATTAAAAATGTAACGGCTTAACTCAAGTACGTTTTTCGGGATTGCCCGACTAGTTTCGGACCTGTACGAGGTCCTTCCTCATGAGCAACCGTCGCTTGCAGCGAGGTGGCGACAGAGACTGCAAACGACGGGTGCGAAACATTTAATAGTAAAATCAATTGCACCGTTAATACTTTTTGCGAACAATATTTCGATTGCAGCTCATTTAAGATTTCAATAAAAATCAAATGCTTCACACAAAATTATTAAGGTTGCTTTCTAGCGACAGAACTACTAAAAATTTAGTTAGGTAATAATCTACGTACATATGAAGAGTATCTCAAGTATACTCTGGACTTCTAATATTTACTCAAACTTGTTGTAGAATATTATAACACACTTCTATTATAATAAGTCAATTTCTACATTAAAATTTTGTGTGTTTGTACAAAACAATTGAAAAGTAAAAGTAGACTTCATTGTAACGTCCTAAGGTTCTAACTTTAATATGATCAAAGTCTGCTCTGCTCTCGTACTAGGTCTATTGAAAGGACCCTTATGAGCGTCTTTATACACTTTCATAGTTTTTCCTATAGTCCCCACGGTGAGCATGCGGGATGCGGTTCGAAGAACAGAGAGCTTCTCATTCTGTCCATGTTACTTTTAATACTACACTGTACTGAACCATATTTTTATACATACCTGACTCAACACAGAAATGTGATCGACATTGTAGTCATCTGCGTCGGTGCGGACGAAACGGTTGCAGAGGCAAGACTTGCCGACCCCTAGCTGCCCTTTCTCCTTTTCCGTACCTAAAAAAATAATAATCCAACAATAATAATAAATAAATTTAATTAAAACAGCGAGCATACTATTGTTTTTAATTCATTAGAATTCTAAACTCAAGATTGAATCCCTGTTGCAACTAAAAATAGACGTAAAAAGGGGTCTAACCTGTTCAATATACAGCTTGATCACAATCAAGATCAAGGCATCAGTTCAAGTATAACAGAAGTAGGTCAATGATTATGACAGATGAACAATATAACCTTGTGTTGCGGAATTATAATCTATGCTATCGTTAAATAGTCTCAGAGCTAGTGTTACTGGAAACATGATATGGCTGAATTGTGGCATAGTATGGTGAATAATGCAATTGACAGGTCAGAAATAAATACATATATTTTCTATATTTCAGTATATCAGGTCTATAAGACACATATATTCGATACTCAGTACCCTTTGCCTACCATGTAAGAGGTCAGGTGTGATGATATAATAATAACAAACATTTAGCGAAGTGACTGCTGCCATAATAGCCTCTTGATTTAGAATTCAATCTCCTACACAGAGCATTCGAAACCAGTGGAACTTGAAATGAGCAGGCCACCATATTGATGCAGACATCGCCACTACATCATCATACCCAAACAATTTATATTCTCTGTACAACTACTTACTACAACTATAAAATAAAAGATTTTTTTGAATCTGTGTATATCAATAACTTATTTTTAATAATAATGGATACTATGTGGGACTTTCACCACACTAAAACCTGCTCAGTGGTCTACTTCAATGCTAATAAGAGAAGTCCAGGATTCCCATCAGAACAAAGAATACTTATATAAAAAGAATTGTAAAGACAATAATAAAATATGTTTGCAAAATAGAAGACAGCGTGTATACTAATATTAACAAGGGCACAGACTTTAAAATTACCAATAAATTTATAAACAACAATCGGTTAAATACATTTAACAGAACATCAACTAAATATTTATCTGTAAGGTATTTATTATACATTTTATAATTATTTTAACTTACTTTCCTGTACTTGGAAAACAGTTTCGCTTTTGTTTTAAGTTAAACACTGTTTTAAAATTATTTTAATGTCTTCCAAGTTAAATAAGTGAATGTTCTATAATACAAGTACTTCAAAGCATAATTATATGTGGCTATAATAGATGACAAATAGGAATACACAGTAAAATAAATTCAACATAAACAGTCACAAAATTTCAAACAAACATTCATAGGTACTGGATATCTGTACTATTTAAAGAGTACAATAGTAATGAAGAGAACTTCTCAACATACCAATGTTGGATTTGAGTTTATAAATTGGATTGACACAATAACAAGATTATGTGGAGGAAAAACAATGTCAACAAGTATTAAATAACATGTGTTCTCAACTAACTTTTGGTCTGTAAATAATTAGATATATCTAGTAAGTTATAACTTTTGAATACAAATAACATCTGTAATTGAGAACAACAATTAACATTACAAGTGACATTAAGAAACAACATTAACAAGAGAAGTAGGTGTGAGTGAGTAAATATGGCTGATGTTCATGTACAAGAATTACTGTTACTGAGAAACTGTAATAATCAAATAAGTCTGTCAACCGTGAAAGCTCCTTAAACATTAATTTTTACTGTATACACATATCATTTGCAGTTAAAAATAGAATAGAACTATATAAAAAATATGCATATATATAAGTGTTGTTATTAGAAACCATAAATATTAATAGAAATAATAACAATGTTTATCTTAGGATACTATAAATTTAAACAGTTTACTACTTCTGAATAAATACATAGGTTTTATGAAGCCAATTATAAAAAATGTACATACATACATATCTATGAAACTTCTAAATCAATTTTTTTTATTCTGTATAGGATTCAGTCCTCAACATCATCATAGAAGAGTTGAACATGCCAGGATGATCCATAGACTTCACACCAAGATTGATAACAACCTTGTAGATATAACTAATTTATTACTATCAAGGATTCCTAAGTATACAACTTGAAATAAATTTTATCACACTTTATTTGGTGCTTTAAACATTTAAGTTAATGAATGATACATTACAGAAGTAATGTTGGAAAACTTTCAAGTCATGCATGTATTTAATGTAATATAAATCAGCTGATAATTCTGACACTCTTATCTCCTTATTGACACTGGGATACATTAAACAGAAACATATTACAAAAGAGGAAGTAGAAAGAGAGATAAGACAACAATAGATGAATGAACTATGGACAATTGGTGATAGAGGCATTTTAAATTAGGATTGCCCATTCAATTGATTCTCTTTCATTTTGATATGCCTGGTGTTGAATTTTATGCTCTCACACTTTAAATTAAAAAAAAATGTAATGCTATTTTATAAACATTAAAAGGGAAAGTTTTAAAGTCCAAACAAAGAGTAATATTATATCATGTATATTGTGGTACAAAATGTATTACAATGAATTGTGAAAGTAAAAATTCCATGCTTGTATGTAGCCTATCTTAATAATCATTTTCCTCTTAGTCTCCAAATTTTTCAGTTCCAAGTATTCTTAAAGTTCATATGTTCTTTACTTAGGTTCCTTTGTTTTTAATCCATAGATCATAGAAAATAAAGAATCTGCTAGTTAATAGTTACTGTCACCAATGAAAATTAATAACAGCACAGGAACCAGAGATGATCTCTTCTTTGTCAGCCATTCCTCATTCTGCATCCTTATTTGTCATTATGCCACCAATTACCATTAATTAACTATGCCGTATGTACATACTTATGGCATTATACATTCATCCACAACATATTTTTATTTTTTCTTATGTCATTTTCATTCCAATTCATTTGATGATCTAGCAATATCATTAGATTCCCTCTTATCTGTTCCTATTGCTCGGTTCTCCCGAGTTAAAATATAACACATGTTAAATTTCCTCTATTTATGCTGCCTGCTCTAGATCGCAATTCTCTCTCCACCTACTATATCCTCAATGAACAGCACACACTATAGCCATTTTTATAACTTTTAATTTGCAATCAATTATGGCTATAAAGGGCTATCATACTTCAATAATTATAGTTTATGTCAATAATCTGTTAAATGAATGTGCTCATTTCAGACTGTCTTTCCACTTTGTTTTGTGACTTGTTAGAGAAGCAATAAAATTCACCTCTAAACTAACATACTGATCCATATTAAAATGAATGAAGTTATTTGTCTATGTTTTATACATGTTTATGGCCTATATTAAATTATCTATGTAATCTGTTGAATTGTTTTTATATGTCAAAAAGTTTTAAGCTCTCATGTCTTATTCAACAATATAAAAATATGTTTTGTAAGAGATCACATACATGAGATACATAATATTTTTTTCTATTATTTTTCGTCATGCCAATTAATTGGCCAGAGCATGGAAAAACCAAAGAATAATACTATTTCAAGGTTTACAAAATTTTATGTGATCATATATGTTAACTGGTAAAAGTGGGGTTTGTTATTTGGATTAAAAGTGCAAGTATTAAAGTAACAAATGTTGAAAACTCACCAGATAGTCCAACGACAGATACCGTCACCAGTTTACCACCAGTGTTTTCAGACTTTTTTGCCATTGTCACTGTTCTAAAACTTTAATTGAAAATTGTATAATATAAAATAAATATCACTTGGTTCACACATCACAACACTACGCTGAGCAATAACACAAATAAGTTATTATTTCATACTCAAAAGATGTAAAATGTAAATATATAAAGTCAACAGAAATTCAAGATATCCGTATATACATTAACAGGATATGCACTAACGTCGGAACTACAAGAGAATTGTTTACAGAAAATACCTTGTGGATCATAAAAATTGTATTAATTGAACGAAAACGGAAAGGAAATGTTGGTCTGAATGAGTTCCAGATGCACCAAGACAGCTCACGCATAGGCTTTTTACGTGAACTTTATGATAAACAATAGCTACTAGCAGCCAGTGATAGCTCAAAATAAAAATCATATTCTTTAATATTGCTCAATAAATATCATAAAGATATAATTTATAACTGTATTCTCATGTATAAGCCAACAATTTGACACATCGAATTATTAAGACCACCTTGAATATAATCAAGTAGTGAACTCAAATAATGAACATCGCATATGACTTACGGATTTTATATCTAGCAATTGGTTTTAATTTACATTTTCTACATCTAATGAGATTAATACTTGTAATGAAAAACGCAATATTTCTTGACTGACACTACTCGCGTTGCTTTGTGAGCAGAACAGCCAACATTGAGTCCCAATTCCGTACCATAGAGTCAT
>DWJK01004667.1:0-11775 GCA_018248815.1 Croniades pieria auraria
GTACATTACATATGTGTAACTCTAGCGGTTTTGGCAGCGCACGCGGGAATAGCTCGCAGATGGTAGATTTTTCCTACTTACTTGGTATTTTGGATAATCCACCCAATATCTTAATAAATTGTAGCCTGTGTGTTATTCTGATGTATGAGCTATATTACTGTAAAGTTTCATTAAAATCCATTCCGTAGTTTTTCCGTGAAAGAGTAACAAACATCAATCCATACTTACAAACTTTCGCGTTTATAATATTAATAAGATATAAAGCAAATATGAAGACTTAGATCTCGTTTACAGTCATTAATTATATAAATAGCTTTCATGCATATCATTTGCTACACGATTAAATATCTCTATATGAGAGAGAATAAAATTGTTAAGAAAAAAAACTGGTTTGATATATGTATAATAGACTATAACTTGCTTGGGAACTAAAATTTTTTTACATGAGTTTATCTCGATCGACTGAAAAGAAATATATCGATTTTAGACGTTTTGACGTACCCGTTGTCACGTTAACATATTTTGTCTCCATGTTGGACAGCAAAAACAAATATTTAAAAAAAACATGTATGATAAATTGTTCGTGGTACATTATTTTTTAAATACGCTCAAATTAGCAGGTACCTCGTCAACATAATAAAAAACGTCTGGGCTTCGACACGATTACATTACGTAACGAACGATAAAATCAGCGACAGGGACGTCGGCAGCGTAGAACATAATACTTTTCGGAATCCTCAGAGGTGGAATTCGAGGCTGCGTCACACATAAAATAAACCTGCGAGGTGTGGAGGCCGGCGGCCGCGCTCAGGGCTCGCGCTCGTCCTCCTCGCGGATGACGGCGCCCGCCTCGCAGCGCGCGCGCTCGGCCGCCAGCGCCGCCAGCCTCTGCGCACCCCCCTCGCCACTTACTACCGGTGCTCGCCGTACGGGCCCTTGGGCACCTGTGCTACTTGGCGATGACGGCTGATAACGGTCGATCGACCCGGTCGTCCGATCTTAGGCACGATGTGACGTCTAACCCCGGAGCTCGACCATTAAACGATACGTAAACCCCGTAACGAACATGTATTTCAAAGAAAAATTAAAGGAAAAAACTTACTTCCGGTTTATCGAGGACGATTATTCTGTTCTCTATTTTAGGAGCCAGCTCGCACGCATTTTGCTCCAAATCGTCCAGTGACGCTCTCCGAGTTAACCTGAACAATAAAATACTCACATAATACGCAAAAAAATCATAAACGTAGATATTTATAAATATTAATCAATTAAATATGTCAATTGGTGTACAGGAATGCTACCAACATAACCGTTCTATTTTATAGGAGTCTCTATCTACAACAGGTGATCAAAGATAATGATAATTGGATATTTCCAGTATTAATAAAAATCTGGAAAAATGTATTGTTTTTTGCTTGCTTATATACTCACTACGTTAACACAAAAATTTCATATAAGTAGGTCACGATTTTGGAAGATACATTTTCCGAACCGAACAGTCAGTCACTCACCAAGTGCACCGCCTTAAGGAGCACATTCTAATAGGTTTCGACCATGTTAGGCCGAGACCAAGAGGAGCTCTTTTCTTCGACGTGGCTACTATTTCAGGCTCTTACTATGCAGACCAAATAGGAAGATTGCATGAGGACATTAAAAAAATTACGCGATAAACTTCGAGCTGGAGTGGATGTTTCATCAAGACTACGCGCCGGCTCACAACGCTAAAGTTGCGATAGCTGCTATTCGAGAAGTGGGATTCGAACTGCTTGAACACCCGCCCTATTCGCCAAATCTAGCTCCCAGTGACTACTACCTCCTTCCTCGACTCAGGGCACATCTTCGCGGCAAGAAACTTTAAGCCGATAGCGAAGTGATGGCGGCTGTTGAGTCGTTTTGGGAGAGTCAAAAAAAAAATTTTTTTTCTAAGGGAATTTTGGGTTTAGAAAAAGATTGACAATGTATTGACTTGTAAGGACACTATGTAGAAAAATAAATATTTTTTTAAACTGTTATCTCCGTATATTATGTCGATTATCATTACTTTCTGATCACCCCTCGTACTTCCAATTGCAATAATTAGTTACACACATCGCGTATCAGTGAATGTCGCAATGCGGCGCTGAAAGCGAGCCGAACAAAAGCTTGCTCATCGGGACCCTTTTACATCTAAGAATCAAAGCAATCTAATGCGGCCGTTAAAATGACAAGCCACGTTCCCTAAGCTGCCTTTTGCCAACCCGGAAGAACACATGGTCTATGGACGTCTAGTGAAATTCATTAAGGAAGGCCTGTGTCCTCCAGCAGTAGGCCGAGATAGGCGGCAGCGCGGCCGGCACCTGTGGTGCGCGGGCTGCGCGGGCTCGGCGGCGCTGGACGCGCGGCGCAGCGGCGGCGGCCCGTCCAGCTCGCTGCCGTCCAGCATTTTCACTAGACTGTGTCTGGAACGTCACCGAGCAGGATCTCGTTACTAAATCTTAAATTACAATTGTGACTACTTACTAATGTAACGTCCCGCCCGTATTTAACCGAATGGGTAGGCAGGGGAGCGCAGTACGGTGTGGGAATGTATTATTAGTATTTATTTATTGAGGAGCCTACGAGTCGAAGTGTTACATTGTATCGAAAAGAGTAGGTTTACTAAATTTAAATATAAATAAAATATTATACACGTGTCTGATAGTTAAATGATATGTTCGATTCATTTTTTTTAAATTTTAGATAGAGATATTTGGCACTCACTGGTGTCTGCCTACTCCGTAAAAAGACTAGCATGATGATTGAAAACTAATTGGTGAAATTACCATCAATTAATATAAACTATTACTCAGATTACATTATTCACAAGTCTCAGAAAGAAAATATAACCTATAGTTTTAAATAACGAACTAACTACAAGTCTTACATTAACATTTGTCCAATTGCTTTACAATCACGTCGACATTACATTTCTCTTATAACAACCAATGTAACGAAGAATAATATTCAAAATATAGCAAACCTCCGACTCAAAGTGACAAGCGACTGTCGATGCTTCGACGGTCTGGACTTCCCTGTGCGGACATTGATAGCGGCGAAATGGTTCTGGACGGCCATACCCACTTCTGGACACATGTCTTCGTCTACCTTTGATGCAAAGGAATGAAATATGTAAACAATTTTAATAGTACGTAATTTATTATGTAAACAACGCCATCTATTGCCGTTTTTGTGAAATAAAATGAAAGTATCATGGTAATACTATCATCTTTACACGTTAATAAATTTAAAGTTAAGTAAATAAATTTTATTTCACACTTGATAACTTTTGAACTAGATGATCAAGTTTATAATTTTCAGATAATCCTTTAAAAAGTATCAAGCAATAAAAATATTTCATTATATCATATGAAAACATACCAGTACTTTGCACTTGGGCAACATGTTGAATCCATCATTTCCGTGGTATAAATACTGTTTGACAGCTAAGCGGTACTTTTGATCTCTTTGCAAGTACTCATCGCCTATTTTGACCACCTGTTCTGCTACCCGCTGACCTGCTGGCTTTGATGGATCAAAAGCAAAGGATATGCCTGCTACCTGTAAATTCATAATGAAACATATAAAATGGCGCCTTGAGAGCAGTTATGTACTTTCGTAGCGGTGCTGTTAATTGTAACGATAATATTTTAATAACAAATATAGTTAACAGGATTTTGCATTTTTATGAATTACCACTAATTAAATCAAATTCGATAATATATCAACAATATATTCATATTAAAAGAGCAGAAACCGTTAATATCTATATATTTAGGGCCTCGCTCACCTGTGGGAATCTACCCTCCAAGCTAGGATACTTGCTCACAGAGTTCTCTAGCACCTCTAAAACTACAGAGCCCGGAGCCTCCACCACCACAATAGGGTCTCGCATGGGGATTATGGTGGAGAGATCTCGAAGTGTAAATTCACCTGCTGGATGGACCTGAATATGGGAGCATAATGTGAAAGGAAACTTAATATAATGCTACTTATATGGACATAACTCCAAGTGTCAAGCAATATCTAGTAAGACCACAGAATATTCTATACTGCTCTGCCCCTCACTGATTAATCGAGATATAGACCTAGGCCTTCAATTACTTGAAGAATATGCTTCATCCTAGAAGCAGAGTTTAGATTTTTCATTTAATCAAATGTAACTTACCTGATCAGATCTGAACGTTCCAGAATTTAGAATGACTAAATCCGCTCCAGTGGCAGCAAGCAAGACATCACACACCCAGTTTCCAAGATTACATTCTTGACGTCTGATACATGAAAACCTTCCTTCAAGAGGTACACAGAATTTACCTAGTACTTCATCCATTTTTCCCTCTATCATTGCTGCAAAAGCAAAAATTTTAATCAAAAATTTACATAGAATTGAACAAATTATTGAAATAATGATTGTCGCTTTGTGTCACCTATATTGTTTGTATCAGCTTTCACCAAGTCTGTATCAAAATACTTACATGAATACTTCTCAACCTTCGCCTTCAACACCTGGTCTTCAGCATATGAAGTATTGACCGGTACATCTATTATCTCTACACTTGGATGCTCGGCGCCAAAGCTTATATTAATTCTGCTGAACTGGCGAAAATCAGTCCCACTTTTGACTACGTATTTGTTGTTTATCTGCGGAATAACATTTAACAACGACTAAGAACGTCAATATTGAAGAAAATATTATAAAAATTTAGGTAATAATTACATAATTAACTTTTCCAAAAACAACAGGACAGAAAAATAGAAAAAGTTAAAAAAAAATTAAACAATCCATTTCTCTTTCCACTATTGGAATATGGGTCTCATCTAATATTGAGAGGGTTAAGGCCATTTAGTCTGCCACACTGGCCAAGTGCGGGTTGGCAGACTTCACACACTGTAAAAAAATTTTTCTTTATATAAATTCTAGGGTGTGCACGTTTTCAGTAAAGTTTACTGTAATATTTTAAATTTTCCCCAAAAACAGCTGGTTATTAAAGAACTCAATTTAGTTTCCTTACCTCTAAAACCTCATACACATGATCATGCCCTCCCAATATCAAATCTATCTCTGTTGAACCTTCAGCTAACTTGATATCGTTTGGCGTTCTCATGTGTGTAAGAGCTATAACATACTCACAACCCTGAAAAATATTTCAGGCAATTTTTTATAGGGAACACACAGATATGGTTTATATGGATGATATAATCTCTATCCAGAGTACACTATGATAATATTACCATTGGACCTACATTGGCTGTTAAGCAATGACGTTTGCTTTTTATGACCATAGACACTGTATATAACATACATGTTAAGAATAAATTATTTTAACTTGGTCTAAGGGGTAACAGTACATTTATTGGACTGATTTGATTTCAAACCTTTGTGAGGTCAGATATGGTCAGGTGAAGTGTATAGATCATGGAGATATCAGCATACAACAGTTTTGTCCAAGACGCGAATTTCCTAGTTCTAAAATATAAAGTTATCTCTACTACCTATTATTGACTCTTATAAATTCTGTATAACTGCAGTTACAGGTGTTATTCAGCTGATTTGTGATAATAACAGCACAAGTCATCATTCACCACACGGCATTACTCATAATTGTTTCATGTCATTTTTGTAAAAAGTACTGCTTACCTCTTGTTTCAGTTGGGAAGCTAACTTAGTGCCGGCTTGTAAAAAATCTATGAACGTCACCTCCTCTGGGTTGATTGTCGCTAAAGTATCCAACCATTCCTGCAAATAAAAAAATATTGACCCTAACACAAAAAAATTACATACAGATACAGAAAAGTATGAACTGTAGTGAGTACTGAAAATTAGTTTCCAATATTTATATCTCAGACTTAAATCAAATTATATATACACAGAATATGTATAAAATACATTGCGACAGTTCATACATTTTATTTATTTTTCCACCAAGGCACTAGATGACAAATACTTTTTTTTAACAGGCAAAGTGGCAGTCATTGTTCTTTGCTTTCCTGTAACTAGTATTTAGGAGAAAATTCTATGGTTTAAAGTAGTCCAAAGTCAATATCAGTTCATACCTCGAATCACTAATAGATTAGTAGCCACTCACCTGCTCCACCAGCCCGATGAGTCCTATTTTGTGTCCATTACACATAAGCGCATGTGTGATCTTGCCATCCCCTAAGGGGCGGCCGGTCTCGTTGTCAATCACGTTGGACATCAGCCATGGAAAATTGCATTGAGCCACTAGGCCCGATAGGACTTCTAGACCGAAATCTGTAAAACACTAGACATATACAACATTTTCCATATTTTGATGGAAATATACACTTCAATATTATCTTCAGTTATTAAATAGGAACGGTATAGTGCTGTTTACAAATTGTTATACATTCAAAATTCATTATTACACTTATTTGTTTCAACCTAAGTAATTTCTATAAGTTAAACATTGTATTTGGCAGTCTGTGTTCTCTGCCTACCCCGGAAGGGACTGGGCGTGAAGATTTGTATGTATGTATGTAAACATAGTAATTAGGATACCAATTACCAAAATCATGATTTCCAAAGACTGCACAGTGTGTCCCAATCTCGTTTAGCACTGGCACCATCTGTTCTCCTTTTGTGAATGTGCTCACTGAAAATATAAGATATTTTTCTATTCAAAATAAAAAATACCTGCATCACGAATAATAATTATTAAGATTTAATAACATTATTAAGATATAAGAAAAAGGATATTTTTGCATCTTATCAGTAACAAATGACAGCAAACTAATACCTAATTCTAAGCACTTAATTCATGGATATCATGTCTTCATCTGAGTCATCTGATAAGAAATTCTTACAGCCTGGTTATAAAATCAGTTCAGCTCGAATCTACCTCATATCAATGCGAATACTATTAAAAATCGAATTACGAGACGGTTTATTCACATTCTGAAGCTGTGATAGCCTAGTGGTTAAGAATACAGGCTCTCGCTCCAGGGGTGCTGGGTTCAAATTCATGGTGCGCACCTCTTTACAAAAGTACGTTTTAAGTTTAAATAGCACTTGCTAACGGTGAAAGAAAACATCGTGAGGAAACCTGCACAACGTAGAATTGCCAACCCGCACTTGGCCAGCGTGGCGGACTATGGCCTTAACCCTCTCAATATGAGAGGAGACCCATATTCCAACAATGAAGTGATAAATGGGTCGATTTTTTTTTTAAAGTAAAAAACGAAATTGATGTTTCAAATGGTTATTTAGCTAGAAAAATAAATACAACACAAGCAAGATTTATCAGAATAATGGTATGGTATGAAATGAACAGTAGTAATATCAAGTCACCAACGCAAACATTGATTTATTCAAAAGAACAAGTTTGTTGTTATGTCGCCATATTAACAAATTGTATAATTTCGTGTAAAGTTTCTATAGTTCATTTTTATCCGTAAAATATATACGTTGTTCTAGAGGACATAAATATAAATGTTAAAAGCGAAATAAAACGCAATTTACACCACAAACTACACCAATATACTTAGTATATTAATTATTATACACGATAGAGCCGAAATAATTACATGTATTTTTCCTATATATCATCGTCTACGCTTACTAAAGCTAGGTGGGCAGGTAGGCTTTTGGTGAGAGCCCCGAGGACGGCAGTGAAACGTAGCGTTAGCTACAGGAAAGCGTTATTGACGTGTTTCGTGTGAAAGAGCCATGTAAGGGCCAATGTCAATAAAACTGAGGGTAAATATATAAGGCATTTATTAGATCATACTGTTATACTCCGCTGTTGTGAGATCAATAAAAAAGCTATGAAACATTAAAACAGCCCAACTGGAAAGTGTAAGACATTTTACGGCCGGCCTTGTTAGTGTCCCCGCGGAGAGCAACACAACTTTTCGTAATTATTATTGCGCTATACAATTTCAAAGACTATAAAATTATCCATTATTTCGTATGCACTATTTAATATGAGAACATGTGTTACATTGGTAATTATAGAATATTTTGTCGCTTCATGTTAATGTAGTTCTGTTCATTACACATTGAAATTGAAAAATGTCTGTCTTTGTCTAAATCGTTTTTGTCTCATTCAAACTGGCGAATAATAATGGAAACACTGGTGCAAGGCCAACGTTAATAAATTAAGACAAAAAATCTAGTTTGGTCGTTTTTTACGTAAACTGATATTCATTATAATTATATTTCGCCCGGCATAGAGATTGATCCCACTCAACTTTGTTTAGTAGTTATATCATAAACATTTAAATAAATAAGGAAAACCAAAACCTGCGTGAGTGTTAAGAGTGATGAGAGTAGATGAAACATGCCAGCTCTGTAAAGACAAGGATATTTGGCACTCAATGTTCTCTCTCTTACTAGCAACTAAATGACCTGGCGTAACGATACAATAATACTATTAAAATGAATTTACAAAACCCGTTGCAAAACACAAGTTTTAAGCTCATTTCCAGACCCACAACTTTAACGAATATTACGTGTCAAGTGTTGCGTATGAAATGTTTCACGTGGCGCCACTCCAACCCGCCGCTTGTTCGCTGGTATATGTTCGTGTTTGTTGTGATATTTTAACATATCACTACTGAACGTTTGGTATTAACATGAAAATAACTCACGTAAACTTTTTCGGGATCGCCGGACTAGTTTCGCCGATGGCATAAGCCGGTACATATTTATTTATGGACCTAAATAGTCATAAAAGTATTTAAACATTGAATTAGGCGGTAGGTCTACTTGGCATACCATTTGAACAGCTGTGAAATAGACAATGTTTACTTTGCATGTGTCGTTAATACACACTTGTACATTTAAAACGTGCCGAGTACAGGGATCAGGACACAGTTGTAAGACCTCGTATCTTGTCTACAGATAGACGTACGTCACAGGTTAATGGTAAGCTCCGCCCGGTGAGCATCTCAACACGTTAATTTCAGAAATGGAACTTCATCCTAGAAAAAGCTGTAATGTTTTTTTAGTTACACTTTACTATCTATCGCCAGCCACTAATGCACAATATTTAACTTTCGTGTAGGAAGATAATAGAATAAGTGGACATGACAAAAAAAGTTTTTAAAACCACAATCAGGGGAAGTCTTTAGCTTCTGTCTATCTCTATGAGTAATAGGTGTGATAATATATAAGTACTTTTGAATGTATCTGCTTAGCGACATTTCATATACATATGTATATTCCAAAACGACATGATAAAGTCGCGCAAAATTAACGATCACTCTATGAAATTTATTCATTTACATGTATATATATAATACATATATGTCTACCCTAATTTTTTTTTCAGATCTATCAACACAGGTCATAATTCCATTATAATAAAATATACCGACTTTTAAAGAATACACTCATAATAATTATTATAAACAAGTGTAATTATAGCGCTTATAAACATTGTTCAAAACGTATACACCGGTTAAATGCAGCAGATGGCACTATAACTTTATAGGTGCCATTAAAATAAATTAAATTTTCCGTAAAATAATTCTCCCGTATAATCTCCATCCTGCACCATTTCCTACCATCACAAAAAACTTTTTGCATGCGGTTCCCATGTTTTCAAATTGTTTCTAACTTAATTAATTTTAAAATATTTACTCGGAGTTCATGTTTTTTTTTCAGAAGCTCAACCCGATTTCATTATTTTTTTACCGGCGAGCATTTTAAATTATGACTTTTACTGTTATAATACTTACTTTTTTGTAAAAAAAATACATGATGACGGAAAAATATTATGTAACTATGCAGTTTATTTTATTGAAGATAAAAGAGAATCCATTTAGTGTGTAGATTCGAATCCTATGAGTTTCTTGGAATATTTGCTGCGATCCTTTTCCGTGGCTATCTAAAAGGTGATACGATAAGATACGCATTTGTATTTCCATTTAATCCTTTCTACTGGTACGGACGATAGTATCTAGAAACTTCGAAACTTCGGGTTGTTAGTTATATATTGCATATAGGTATACATATAGAACACTTTAGCGCGACAAGGGAAATCGGATCTTCCTAGGTCGATGGTCACTTGGCATCCGGAGTTGTTTACAAAATTAATACGGCAGGCGTGTGGGCTGAGCTTGCGTTCTTACTAGAAAATAATTGACCTTTCAGGAATGTTTTAGAAGCCGCTAATACGCTATATAAGCTCTGTTGGCGCTGCAGTGAGAGATATCATTTACAATAATTAATAATCTCATACCAGACGAGCGGTTAGGTTTCCGACACGGACACTCAGCTGCTCACCAAACGCGCCGCCTCACGGAGCATATTCTAACGGGTTTCGACCATGTCAGGCCGAGACCAACGGGAGCCCTCTTTTTCGACGTCGCAAAGGCCTTCGACAAAGTCTGGCACAGTGGCTTATTATACAAGTTACGCCTTCTCTAGGTTTCGGATTGGCTTATCTGAATCATTCGAGACTACTTGTCGAACCGCTACTTCCGCTTCAAAATCGAAGGAACAAGATCTTCCCCGCGCCCCATATTGGCCGGAATTCCGCAGGGTTCCGCACTCTCTCCTCTACTTTACACGCTCTACACGAGCGATATTCCTAGGCACTCCACAGTGCAACTAGCTCATAGAGCTACACGGATGACACAGCCCTCTATTACACTCACCCCATCCTCCTTATCATGGGAAAGCAACTGCAGGATGCAACCAATGCCCTCAGCGAATGGTTAAAAAAATAGAAAATAGATATAAATCCAGAAAAAAGCGCAGCTGTCTGCTTTAATAAGAGGCAGTTCAGAGTCAAGAAGGATGGCCGCACCCTGCGACCTATCCAATTGTTCAATAAACCCATACATTGGATCAATGAGACCAAGTACTTGGGTATCATCTTGGACTCGCGCTTATCTTTTAGTAAGCACAATCGGACAGTCAGAAACAGGGCAGCTTTCGTACTAGGACGCCTGCTCCCTCTGATCGACAGGAAGAGTAAGATGGAACTTTGCTCGAAAGTCCGTCTATACTATCATCATCTCATCACTTTCTATTATTCCACTACCAAAAAAGGTCTCGTCCAAAGTATACCAGAATCTTTGTTCTTTTGCCATCTCATCTGACCATTGCTATCTATCTTCTGACAACAATAACCTATTTAATATACAACCAACATGATGATTGAGGTTAAACTTATAACTGTACTGTACTACAAAATTTGCTAAAGACGGTTAAGTAACTATCTTATATAGGAAGAAAAGCACATTACGTATGCGCAAAAGAAAGTCATTTTTAGAACGCGATATGTTATTAGACATTTCTCTTATATATCGTAGAAATAAGTACGGGAGTAAATATGGTATATTAATTGACTATTCTCTCGCACGTGGGCGGGTGTTTTGTTGTATTAATATGGTTCGCTTAAAAGCAATACGTTTTTGAAGTGAAATTGTTTTGGTGAGGGATACAAATGTTAAAAGCGTTGCAAAAATTGTAAATCATGTGGGGGGTAGTGCGAAAAGGTCGTAAACGCAGTGTAGAACGCAAGACTTACGAGTACGTACATACGTGTTTGATGGAATTGCAACGCAAAATAACTTAGAATAATTCGTTTATCATGTGATGTCGCATATACGATTTGGACTGTGATTACACAGTTGATGGTATTTTTGTTAATTAAATTGGTAATTTTGTAAAATGTTATTTTTGGTTAGTTAAGTTGCGTAATTGCGTATCAGCAGTGATAGCCTAGTGGTTTGAAATTCGACCTCTCGCTCCGGGAGACCGGGTTCAAATCCTAGCGCGCACCTCTT
>DWJK01004668.1:0-11774 GCA_018248815.1 Croniades pieria auraria
ACAGAAGAATTTGTAGAACAAAAAAATAAATATAAAGTTCTTCAACTATTTTCCATAGATGGTATCGCTAAATTAGCTCGAATCATAGATAGATTGACAACGCATTTTGAACAGCCTAGTATGCACACATCTTTCTTTGCATCCGTAAGGGGGCTTCAGTTGGCTCAAATATTATGGCCTTGTCTGAGGTTACTTGATGAGATGCTTGCAAGAGTGGTCCGAAGTCGAGGACCACGATTCCGTGATTTGACTGCTGCTCCAGTTTTGTTGAAAACTTACGGAATTGCGAAGGCTTTTCCTGTTGGATCTATCGGATTCCGAACTGCTTCAAAAGCTGCCGAAGCCGCCGTCAGGGCATTATTGTCGTATGCCCAGCCGATAGCCGACGATGCCAACGATGGTGATTCTATACGCCGTGGACCATGGACATCTTTATGCTCCGAAGTTATATCATACACAATGACAGCTCCATATACATTTGTACCTGGACTTTTGGTATTCTCAGAACTATTGCCTTTGCCGTTACCGATGCAAGCAAAAACCGCGCCCACAGATCGAGAACTCGCAGACGCATCGAATGAGAGGAGACTTTGGTCGGCGCATTTACATGCTCTTTCTAGTGACTTGACTGATATGATCCAAATAATTTGTATGTCGACATACAGACCAGTGGTGCATATGCTCCGGCGGGTTTGCGTTCAGATCGCTGATTTAGCACCTAACACGGCCGCGACAGTTGCTCGAGCAGCTGTTGGCGCAGTAATGAGGGAGATGAAAGAAGGAGAGCCAGCGTCAGCTAGCTGCGCGAGAGTCCTTGGTTTCTTAGCCTGTTTAGTGTCACATGCACCAGTTAAATGTGCTGTGTTACATGCAATGAATAGTGGAGGACCTAAAGCGAATGATGTGCAGTCAGCTTTATGCGGTGTTCTCAGTATTTCTAGTGCATCTAACGAACATGTAGCTGCTCAAGAATTTGCAGCACATGCTTTAGGTGCGCTGTGTGACATTGAAGTGACATTGATTCCTGTAACTGCGGCATCCGAAGCATTGTTAGCTAATTCCTTACCAAATAAAGAATCTCTGATGGCATTCCTTGATGCAACCGCTGATTGTCTTGAATCCTCGACAAAGACTGGTGCTGTAGCGTCCTCAATTCTTCGAGCGTATTTCGTGTTAACGGAACATGAGTATGGCTTTCAACAATTCAGGAAATTTGTGGCTAAGAAAAAGGAGACACTTGGGAAGTACTTCAAATGGGCGATGGAAAGTTTTGGCGAAGATAAGATGGAATGTTTGAGTTTGTACATAGATCTGTTCAGAATTTTAAAGGCCGAAGAAGAAGAGGGTCCTGTGGGAAGAAAGAGCGTTTTAAGCATGAATGAGATTGCGGATATGGTGGGCTATTCTACATCTGATGAAAACCATCCTGTTTTTACTCTGGAGAAGATATTAAAGGTACTTTAATTTTTAAATTTGAACAATACATTTAATTTTGAGTCTGAAAGTAACATACACTTATGTTATAATTTCAGGATAATAATTGTGATGAGGAAGCCATATCTAGTGCTTCGTTCCTTGCTACACAGCTTCGTAAACTCAGACCAGACGAGGCAACCCCAGTTGATGTAACGGAGGCACAGCTTCCTCCACCAGATACCTTAGTGGCTCAGTTTGCAGCGAGGACTATCTTCACCATAGGAGATTCGAACGATGAACGTTTAACGAGCGGCTATTGGCTGAATGTTCCAGCTCCTAGTGGAGATGATGATGTTAATGATAGCGAGCTGGTCAGTGACTTATATAGTATTTTCCTTTTCAAATATCGTTATATCAGCTAAGAGACTTTCAAACTCTAGTAGCTAGTCTCAGTCAGAAATAATGCACTAGTTAAAAAGAGTATTGGGGGAGCAGACTCCTTCAATATTCTATAATTTATGCATTCATATTTTCTCTCCCTCCCTCGTTAACGGACTGGAAATTGAATTTATAATAATACTTTATTTCATCTACAGTAAATACGTTTGCAAGTTACAAATAGTAATCTTATAACAGAAGTATATAATATTGAACAATGTGTGTTATAGATAGTCTCGCCTTCTACTGAATCGAAGTAGGGATTCCAGTCGGATATTACTTAAATGTAGTACTAATTGGGAGTGGGGATGGCAGTCGAGCGGTTTCGTTATACGAAACGATGTTCAAACGTCGACGTGACGGTGCGTGCGCGTGCGCAGGTGTCGTGCGACGTGGCGCAGCTGGCGAGCGCGCTGGCGGCGGGCGGCGCGGAGGCGCTGCGCGGCGCCGTGCGGCGGCTGGCGGGGCTGGCGGCGCGCGCCGACCCGCCCCCCAGCGACGACAAGCGCCCCGCTGGTGACTGCCCCTCATACATAACAATAAATATTGTTCTTCACTCTCCTCCAGATACGGTATTACTGAGACGACACCGATTCGAAGAACTGGATGTACCATATGTCCAAGATGCGATCTTGTCGTTAAAAAGCTATCTTTACCAGACAATCTTTGGGTAGAATTTTCATTATATTTCTCAGTAACATAGAATGAAAAATCAGGTTTGTTTTCTCAATACGTTCTGTCATAATTCTTCTTTGTCTGATGTGTCACATATTATTGGGAGAAAGTAAATGACAAAATAGCATAGCTTAATTTTCAACTAATACCGAAAATTGTATGGAAAAGGTTTTTATTGTGCCGTATAACTTTATCTCCCAATTATAGTCTTTTAGTTGATGTGTGTACTCTTATTACGGGTTTATATTACAGTGGCGTTAAATCGTGTTCGCGGGGAGGGCGGCGCAGACGCGTTCCGCTCTCGCCCGCCCAACACATCTCGACCGCCTTCCTTGCACGTGGACGACTTCACCGCCCTGCACCAACCCTATCCCGGACACGGTGGCAACAGGTGACCTTAGCTATATTCAGATAACAAATAGTGTTCATTCTCTTTAAGTGAGATTGCTTAGAAATATAATTAACGTACATTTGATTCCAGGCCTACTTAAAAAGATGACATTTCAAACATTCGTTTGAATAATTGTTTTAGAAACACTCTAGACTTATCAGTAGATCTATTGATTGCATACATACATACATAATATATTTTATTTGTTTCCCGTAAATTTAGGCAGATATTAAAAAATTCTATTATCTACGGTCTTGACTAAGTTTTAATATTTTCCTTTGTAATGATGTTGTAAGAGTGTGAAACTGAGTAAGCGGGGGGTATACGTTGCAGGGGGCTGAGACGAGGCGTGGCCGTGGCGGACCGCGGGCGCTTCGCGTCCGCCGCGCCCGTGCACGCACACTACCGCCATCTGTGAGTATTCAAATACTATACTACACGCAACAAACACGTGCAAAATTTATTGATATCTAAATGAAGTAGAACATAATAATGTTGAAAATTATTAACGTAGAAATAAAAGTTATTAATGTTAGCTCTGAAAGGACATTTGCCATCTGAAATGATGACAGACTGACAGACAGACAGACAGAATTGACTTCTGAAAAAGGAAGGACTTCTGAAAAAAGTGAAGGTTTTTAAAGAGCACAGCGAATAAAGTCCTTTCGATAATTCGTTTCTTAATCATGTACAAACATCAGAAAAGTGGCAAGTTCTTATTATCCATTGAAATAGTTGCAGGGTGTTTGAACAAGAGTATTAAGATCTCTCCATATAATAAAGCTGAAATTGAGTTTAATGTCCTTTAGGAACTAATACACTTTCAAAATAAAAAAATTACACCACGTCACTACCATAAATATCACACAGACAATATGAAGGTACATATCACGTAATGTAAGGACATGATTTAATTTTAAATGGAGAATTTATTTTTAAATGACAGAGCAGATTGCAGCTACAAACCGAACTTCTAAAAACTGTACCCAATGTAAAATGTGTCAACTTAACATTTTTGTAAATAATATGCCACCTTCTGAACAAAATACAACTTTTTTTTACAAATTACTTGGCATAATAATTCCGGAAATTATACCAAGAATGTATTCCTAAAAACAATAGTAATAATCATACTTACGGCCGCTTAATTAACGGTTAATTTATTACAAACTTAGAAGGCATTCCATGGTAAAAATAACAAATAACATATCAACTTGTAAATACATGCTTATGTAGGTAATTCTATATCCCCACACACGATAAAATTTTAGTGGCGATCTCATAAATTTTTATTCAAAGTGCGTCTCAGCAGCCAGTCATAAACCGCTGGAAAAACAGAGCTAATGAATATAGTCGTTATGGAATTAGTAGTTAAGAAACATGACTTGAGGTATCGACCGTATCTGGTTTGTATTTAAAGACAAGGGTACTCGTGCCCTAAGCAAGTACATTACCAAACAAAACCAATGATCCAGCCGGTGACGGTACACGATAAATTTCTTATGGTTTATGATCATGACATAGCTCATTATCACTATCAGACCAAGCTTGTTTTCTTAATAAATCGCCAGTTTTGATACAATAATTGTTTGCGCACGTGAAAGCTAAAATAATTTAACATTTATATTTTTTATAATTTCTTTATGATAATTTATTGCTCTGAATATTTATCCGTTATTAATTGAAAAATGTTTTAAAAATATTATACACTTTATATATAATTTAATACATGTAATATGTATATAATGCAATACTCCAAAATTATATGGGCAAAAATTCTAGCCAGTGTAAGAAGGCTTTGACAGACAGACAGACTGACAGAATTAATATTGTTTAATAAAAACTTTGTAATATTACATGCTAAATAAGTTTTCTCAGTATTTCATTGCGCTCTCGATAAGAAAAATTTTAGTTATGATGCTATAATTCAGTTGACATTTTCCGAATGCAAGCTTCCGATGCGGGCACTACCTGCTGAGCTGAGCGAGCCTCGACAGTTTAACGGTAGGCCTCACTGTAATTTCCCGTCCGCTCTTTATCGACTGAAGTATAATTATAGTTCATCATTACAATAAATTAATGAACGGTTCGAACTTGGTGCGTGCACTGCCGTGCCCCCGGAAAAAAAATACATGTGTAGTTTTTATTTTGACAATTGTTTACAGCAAGCATTTACTTATACAAAGAGTTATTTAAGGTGCCTCGCAGTCGGTAAGGGGTGGAGGGTGAAGTATCCAGTATCTCGACACTCGAGCCTCGTTACTGTATCTAATTTCTCCACTGTATCATCGATTCGGAAATTATACAAAATATAAATTTAACTCGTTTCCTAAAACGTAACCGAATCTTTAAATGAGCTAAAAAGTGATACAGTAATTATTGGAAATTAGGGGAAAACCTTACAAGCTGATAATAAATTGATAATAAAACGCGCTTGTGAAATATGCTGTTAAACTTTAATATTGTTGTATGTCTTATGGAGTGTTTTGTTTTTAATTTTTTATGTATTATTCTGGCTTATTGTGTCGTTCTAGACTCGCTTCAGCCCTTCCCCTTCAAACAATGGAACGGTGAAAGGTTTGGTGACGTGTTGCCTCTGCGATTCGCTTACCCTTGCGCTGCTTTCACGCCTATACGTAACATATACACGAATAATATATATCATTATGTTTAAATATTTATATAAATGTTTCTCAGTCAATATATTATGTATATAACTATGTATCTTAAGTTAAATACGTGCATCCAAAACACAGGCAACTTTTTATGAAATTTCATGCTACTTTTACTGTCATTTGTAGCCTTGTACCTGTAGCGAACCTTTGCGCATATTTTAAAACCAGCGCCATATTTATTTCCATTGTAAAGCGGTTGGAAACTAGACGCTCTACGAAACTAGAACAGAATAACCATAGCACTCTTGTTCAGCAAAAGAGATGGCAGCACTGTCGCATAGTTGGTAACATTATCACCTACATATATGAAAGCGCCATCGTCTTGGACAGAGTTTTACGGCGAAGAAATTGAGCGTAGAGTAATTGTAGCTATAAATGTGACGTCATAGATGACAAGTAAATCGATAACCGTTCGAAAGAGGTGACATTTTTGACATAATTGCTACTATGAATCTATTGGGATTATTCTCTTTAGGTACAGTAGAAAGCACGCACCCCCTCCCTCTCACTTCCCTACCACCACCCTACCAACTGGTTGCGGCGCTATGTGATGTTCAAATATGTGTTCATTAACGGTAAATATCGAGCTGGTGCAGGTATTCTATATTAACCATCCAATGCACCAATTCACACAAGAAACAGACATTGAAAGTAACTAAATGTGTCTCAATATTTGCCGTTTACTTGAAATAATTAGTTATCCAACGACCGTTAGTTAAAATCAGAAGAAATTTATGATCAGCAAAATGATCAAATATTTGTATATTTGCAATGTTTGTTTAAAAGAAATCTTGGAGCTTCGTTAATCGTGGGCCGTATCAATGTAGCACATTCGTTGGTTTGCTTTTGTTTAAATTTGATTTCAATGTGTGATCGGAAGACTTTTATAAAATATCGTTTACCTAATCCAAACTGCAAACATTTGACTTTTTTTAATTTAGTTTATTTTAATTTAGTATAATTTAGTTTGGAAATTATAGTTCGGCGATTATATAAAGGCATTTTTAAATTTAAATTTTTATTGAACTACCCACATCTGTATAAGTGCTAATAATATTTTTTTTATCTTCCATTAATGACCTTGAAAAATAAATAATAACGAATGTTAGTCACTAATGCGGACCTAGCCTTTCATCTGTAACAGTAAAGTGCAATGACTAATTATATGCCGGTCGTGGTGTGTTGCAGTCGCGGCCGTGGAGCGTGGGAGATGGGCGGCCAGCACTTCGGCCATTTCGCTCCAGCCTCTCAGTACATGATGGGTATGTTTACAGACCTAGCGCACGCCATCTGTCCAATTGCACAGGAACAGTTTTATTTATGTGTAGATATTAGCATTTTTAATGTTCTAAATTCAAATGCCAGGAGTTCACAAGGATCCATCCCGCATGTTTCACACTTTTGTTCACGATCACTCATTCATACATCTCTGAAACTTGTCAAATTCCTAATGTGAGGTTTTAAAGTTCTTTTGCGTTTTCGTGAGCTCTCCTGCAAAGGCCCAACGCGTTGGACACTCCTCAGGTGTTGCAACTTTTCATAGGCAACGGGAATACTTAACATCAGCTGGCCAGTCTGCCTGTCTGACAAGCTAAATATAAAATAAAACAAATCAGAGAACCGACCTGGCTTGACGAATGCTTCCCTGTTTCTACAGAGCTGCAGAAAGGCCTGGTGTCGCTTATTGTCAACGTGCTCGCAAGTAGTATCCGCGGTAGTGATGTACGGCTGTGCTTGCAGGGGGGATGAGCTGGGGGGGAGCGCGGATGCAGCGCGGGCCGCGACATCGCACTTTCATGCGATAACCTGCCCCACGTGCCTCGTCATACGGTACAACCTGGACTACTGAGGCCGCGGGACCTCGCAGTGTAGTTACTAGTGGACAAGAGAGCGGAGGAGTGTTGACCTTAGTCACTATACATTATGTAAATGTATAGTGACTAAGGTCGCGAAGTGCTACTGGACCTTAGTCGTTATACATTAAATGTTAGAATTAAATGTTACTCTTTGTGAAGTGCAAGTGCGCGATTGCGATGGAAGACATGGTCTTCGTTTAAGTGTTGCCAATAAAATTACCTACGTACAATGCAATCCTATTTTTGATTTCTATTTCTGGTTTGTATTTAAACTCGCAATACAAAAACTATTTTCTTTTTTCAATTAATTTGTCTCCGGTCTGAATGTGTGGTTCAAGATAGATACCTACAGGTGTATGAAACACGATTTAACGAACTTACCTATACATAAAGTTTGACCAAAGTTATAACAGCGACGAGTCTGAAGATAAATTTGTATCTGGCAGATGTATATTTACACGTGTAGACCTTGACAGCATATGTTAGGGTTTATTATCTATCTGAGATACCATATACATAAGTACTTAGGTCACTTAGTACGACATTGGTACTCAAAGTTTTGTTATATTTCGGATATGGATGTTGCAGACGAAAGACATCTTTTAAAACCTCAACCTATCATTAGCTAATCGACGTTTCCAAGCTGAGTTAAACCATATCTATAGTGTGGGGCGTCATAGATTTCCACAGAGTGACTGCCGTAAAAACCAGATAATAACGCCAACGTAATGTCTAGTGAAGCTTTTGGTATAGTTCTTGAAAGCTGGACATTATCTCCACCAGGTTTATCGGGTCCTTTATTCGGCGAGCGACGAACCTATAAACTGCAAAGGCAATGGCATTGTTCAATAAATTAAAAATTCAGAAAATTCAAGTGCTCTTATCATCATCAGGTAAGAAAGCAAATGATTGTAGGAGTCTGTTGTAATCATTCCTAAGAATTTGCATTTGGGTAAAGACAAGACAGAGATCAGCACTTGGATATATCGCCAATCACTGCACCGTGGCTTCGAAGAGCTGAAGATCGAGCTCAGTGGCGTGCTATTGAAGAGGCCTGTGCCCAGCAGCGGACGTGAGTAGGCTGATGATGATTGTTTATCATCGTGGAGAACATGTATTGACGCTTTATTTTTTGGATTCGACAAGATTGCTTTCGTCTTCATTAACAATAAATCCTAATGTAGTGAACATTTTTTCGTTGAACTTAAATAAAACATTCTGTGCAGGACTGCGCATAAAAGGCAATCATCTAAACATACAGTTGACAAAAACTCAGTAGAACGAAGTAGTTTCGCTATAGTTTTGTATATTTTGGTAAAACAGGGCAGTATTTAACGTAACATCACGCTTGTAATCCCCGACGGGGTAGGCAGAGAAGTGTAGTACACTCACTTTTCACCAATAACATTTAAGTTCCATGGCAATAGGCTCACCACCTATTCCATGAGAGGTAAACGTAACTAGTGAAACATGGTAGTGTACTACACCTCTGCCCACCCCTTCGGGGATTACAGACGGGACCTTACATTCTAAGTACACTTTGTAAATCCGGTATGGATTCGTTTTTCTTTTAAAAAGAGAGTTTCTCAAGATCAATGTCTCAAGATCACCCAAATGAGCTTCGTACTTGGGCAGTCTGAATTGAATATGGCAGTTAATTTATTCTGGTATTAATTCTAAGAACCAAAACTGGGAATGAATTAAAACAATTGTAGAAAATTTAGAAACAAATCAACTTTATTATCAAGATGAAAAAGATCAAATTATATAATATACCCAAGCTAACAGATATGTGTCCGCGGCCGGACGCAGCCGGGAGCCTGTACTCGCTGCAACACAAGCGGACGTCACTATACACGTACAGAATATACAATACAACACGGCCCGGTGTGCACCGTATTATACATTATACATATCGAACCGAACGAACGCAGGGGAGGGGCGCCGCGCGGCGCGGGGCGGGGGATGGCTCACAGCGTTCCCTATAATTGTCTGTTTTAGTTTTGTTTTAATATTATAATTAAATGGTAAAACATCTCACTAGCATAAGTTTATTTACAAGGCCCGGAGGCGCAGTCTGTTATTGTATAAAAGTATCACTCGCGCACTGACGCGGGCCGGCCGCGCCACTAGTCGCCAGGGTGCTCGGGGCACGATCTGTTCACCTCGAACCATTGGTCTATACATCTGAAAACAAACGTTTCGTCAGTCACCAACTATTCAGGTACCACTCGTATAAGTTTCACGGAACCGACAGTGGAGAAGAAGCTATGATTAATCATGTGCAATTTAAAATGTTTTCAATACTCAGGCGAGCTAGTTGCTATGATGGGAGTTATGTTTATCATTACATACTTAGATGTAGTACATAGCCATAATATGTGCGCGGCTACTAAACTAGTGGCCAGGTCGTAGATGTGATTGAATATATACTGGCTTAACTCACGTATATTTTGACCAAGGGATGGGCCGACTAGTCTTCGCCGTGACAGGCAGGAGCTAATGATGAAGGATCTCATATAGGTCCAAAACTAATCAAACTTATCCCGCAAAACGTACGTGAATTAAGCCGGTTCTTCAAATCATCACATCAAATCATGTATATAAGCACTTATGAGACATTTCGTACAAGCCCTTTTGTAATAATATGGCCATGGGTACGCTTACCCCTTATGGTAGATGCAGAGGCACGGCAGGCGCGCGATGGTGTCGCCAGCGGACAGTTCCTCCAGGCAGATCACGCACTCGCCCTTCGAGTCACTCAGCACGTCCTCTGAAATGAGAAACGACAGGTTTATCAACTATATGTTATAAACAATTTGTGATTTCATAAATTAACAATGTGTCTAAGCAGTAATAGACTTGACTGACTGACTTGAAATCTTGACTTGAAATCGGACCTGGTTATTACAGGCTGTTAACAAGCATCAACCCTTCCTGGAGGGCTAGATGAAAATCTAGAGGCTAGATCTCGAACCCAGATTTCTCCCCGCTAAGGAATTGAGTCTAACACATGCCACTATACAACTCAAGCGCGGATCACAGTCGACTCGCATATATAGACCAGGTTCCATATATTTTGCCTAAGAGGATTCAAGTAATGAAGCAGTACTGACCGTTATATGAAAGCCTGGGCCTGGTGAGACACATGACCAAGTGGCACTCGATGTCATCGGGCAGCACGAACTTACTGCACACTGGACATTTAATACCTGCAACAACGAGGAAAATCCTTTAGCAATATAAACAGGTGCAGCATAAAATTAAAAAACAGCCTGCAGGTGTACAACCAACTGCATATCAAGGCCGTAGCAAAAATTATGGAAATGACCAATAATTTATTGATGATATTAATAAAAATGTACAATACGCCATTGTGTGTCGCAATAATTAAAATAATATTAATACAAAATGCTCGCCGCGTCGACGCAATACTCTTTCGCAAATAGATAGTCACTGGATGAGTGAACACTGTCATTCATTCAGAAGACTGAAATGAGATAATTCTATGTTTTTCGGTCTATAGAATGAACATGTGACTGAATGTTCAGATAGTAACAGAAATGTAGACGTATATAATTTTACGGATAAATTTGCTTTCAACATTCTGGAAAGAAACGGAAATAGACTTTCTAAACCTCCAATTGAGCGTATTGTTTCCTTATAACCAATGTTACTAAATATTGTGCTGTCCTCCTGAAAGCAGATTAAATATTACAAAATGGATAATCAATAAAAGAGGTGTCACACACTAGTGACACATGTCAAATGTCAAGACTGAATGAATGTAATAAAACACATGTCAAAAAACCGATCAAACAAAACGGTAGCAGACGTGCAGTATTTTAGTAGGTAGGCGGGTGATGGATGGGTTTTGGGTAAATACTGGACACGTAGGTGCATCACTATTGAGGCGATACCGGCCATGGATCGAACGATAATCGTCGGGCGACTATTATACGATCGATATTAGAAAAATAAATATTCACAGGGCAGCATTTTTAATGCGTTAAGTGCCTACCATATTTGTTTTAATTCCGATTTTCAAACCGTTTCCATAACTGTGCCAAACGTTACGTAATTATTTAAAATGTACTTGTAAATAACAGTAATCATACTAATCGCTTAATCATTAAATTGTATTCGAAACGAGCAATTAATAAAACGGAATATAAGCATAGAAAAAAAATTGAGCGTAATTACGCAGTTTCACGGAAATGATAAATGTCATATTAATTTCGACTGTAGAACTGTCAGTGTCACTAATTATTCCGACTAATGTTCTAACGTAGACAGAACTAGATATGTATTTAGGTATATACA
>DWJK01004669.1:0-11774 GCA_018248815.1 Croniades pieria auraria
AGTCACTACTAGAAATTCTAAATTAGAAAAATCCAATAGTACCCGACCCGGGATTTGAACCCAGGACCCCCCGATCGCCAGTCGCGCTGGCAACCACTCAACCAATGGGCCAGGCTGTTTATAATACAAACATAATTTTATACATTATAAGCAAATATAAGGGAATATGAAGGACGGTAGTGCTTTATGTAGGATCCGGCCCTTTCCGTTCCACAATGACACGTCCGCATACAATCGATACATAACACCTTCCTATTCATTAATAAAGAAAGTATATGACTTCCAAATACATTGAAAAATAACCTTTATGTATTTATCAACAGGAATCAAAACCGTCTAAAATGGCCAGCTCCCGCACGCACATCTCACTGAGTATAGCGCGGGAATTATTGCAGAAGATTTGCATCAATGACATTTCCAAATCTAAATCCTGTGAAAATCTACACGTGCTGTAAAGATCTCGAAACTAAAGATGGTTACATTACATTAACATCTTAATAATTAGTTATATATCGTTTATTTAATTATCTATTTCAATTTTATTAAATTACGTTTCGTTTTATTATAAAAAGTTGCTTCGATTTTTAAAAATTTGTTATCTTTTAATTTAAAAAAGATTATTGCTAAATCTTTCAAAATAAATCAATGTTATTGAAAGATAATTTATTGTATCACATTCTTCATTGATTTTCAAACACATGTAACTCAACTTCATTCGTCTCTTCGAAGAGGTCAAAAAAAAGAAACTTTCATCAGAAGAAATCAAGAATTGGGAGGTGGAGGTATTTTGCTTAAATGTATAACCAATGAAAATTCTTCCATACTACTAAATCTATCAGTCTCCACCGCAAACCCTGGAATCAGCGAGAGCTCACGAAGAAGGACCTCGTATGAGTTTATTCGTGAATTAAACACGGACACACGCAATCATGATTTTTCCTACTTGTAATAAATCCATTTTATTCTCATATTAAATTTATAAAATAAATCTTCCATTAGCTACCAATATTCAGCTGGAAACGTCTTTTAGGACATGTTACAAATAAAATGAAGACAAACAGGATATTGGATTTAAGTACATATATAAATCTACATATATAATATAAACCAAGAGAAATTCTAATTTATTATTCAAACGAGACTTGCGAATGCTCTCAATGTTCTAGACATTAGGTCTGACACAGAAGCATATGTTATAAAATTTATGTCAATATGCGATTTCGTTTACTTTAATAGAAAAATTACTACACTCTTTAGAATTTTCCATAATATTCTCTAAGGCAATTGAATGCCAATCCGGATTGAACCAGCGTGCTTAACTATGGTTTCAATATTGAAATTCCGAGAGGAGCTCTATATGCAACAATAGAACGATAAAATATTAATGACATTTAAAATTATTTTGATGATGATGATGATGATAATGATGATGATGATATAGATGGAGCATTAGATGATGTCTAATACTCTACTCGTTGTTCGTTTTTAAAAGTTGGTCTTTTTGAGAACTTTTCATTGAAAAAGCAATAGAACTTTGATTAGAAAGTAACTAACCTTATAGCTACTTGAAGAATCTTCTATTCAATCGGCTTAATGAAGTTCGCTTTGTCGGCTCTCGAGAGCTCTTCAAATAAATCAACGTTGATTCTAGTTTCCTCTGAAGTAGTAGTAGTTCCTTTGGCTGGTATAAGAAATTAACTTTTATTGTACTTTTTTTTTCTTCTTTTCTTTGTTTATCTCTTTCTTCTCTCTTATATGTTATTGCACAACAACTTTACAATTTTTTATAAATAAATCAAGCTTTATTCCTGTAGCTCCTACTCTTTCTTTAACAAACATTTCTAGACGAAAGCAAATGTGTTATAATACTTCAGTCTCCCTACTTGATAAATTTTCCAAAACATGAGAATCAGCCTATTTCTAATTTACATCATCATCATCAACATTGTTTTACATAATACTCTATTTTCCAAAATAAATACATTCTCATCAAATGTGGGCACGACTTTGGTAATATATTCATCGTGGCATTTCACATTGAGCTAGATATTTCAATCCTAGCGAATACTTGAATCACTCGTGCAGTAAATCTTCTATCATTCGCTCTGTTCACACGTCGGGAATTGGAATTCACATATGAAAAGAACAAGTAATTTGGCACATTTTTTAGACAATATCTCAATTTAGTTAATTCTTCATTTTTCTAACATACATATGTTATTAATGTGCTGAACAAGTTCCATTCCCAAACTCCCAATCGGGGTCAAATCTTTAACACCTTTGTCATAGATAGAATGGCGCTTCGATGCTATCATAACAGTTTTCGGATAATTACTTTTTCAATCCGTATTCAGTGCGATATGAACTTTTATTAAAGCCCTGTCAATCCAATTCCATTTCTGAATATCGGTCTTATCTACAAACGTTATTATTTGGCAACGAGCAAAGCATATTTAATCGATAAATTTATGTAATAATGTCAGCTGAATCCCAATAGTATGTTTTAAGAATATATCTTTAATAATTCGTTATTATTCCTTCCTTATAATTAGTCCGTTAATTCGTAATTTATCGGTCCATTATAGCTCGTGGATAGTTTTACTTGGACAATTTCTTGAACAAAACGATTTAACATACGGTCGATTTCTACGATTCTCTATATCAAAGAGTTTCTTTCCAATAACTGAAGATTGGAAGTCTTCTTTGAAGTCTTTAAAATGAATAGGGGACTTTGAAAAGAGTTCCTAATAAAAATCTAGGAGCTGATCTATAGAAATATTAGAAGCCTTTAAGATGTGGGCTCATGAGAGTGCTAGTGTTATGGACGTTGATGATATTGGGGCGTGTCTAAGATGAGACGAAAGTAAGCACGAGCTTTTGTAGAGTATCATCATCATCATTATCAATCTTCTGTTCCAAAAATTTTAGACACCCCACTCAGCATGATAATGGTTAAAGTCAAAAAGTAAAAACCTATTGATTAGGACACGTGTTTTGGCACAAGAGGTAATTGCTGCTGCGATTTAAAATAAATAAAAAACTTGCTGAAAAAACCGTTTTGGTATTTAATTAATCATGATTATGAAACATCCAAGCTTACTGTTGGTTGAACCGTGTATTTATTGAATACTAAGTTGGAATACAATGGGAAAGTAATCTGGCTTACTTATAAGTACCAATCGCAAACAAGAAAAACACACCGATGTATCGCCTTGATATAAATTACACTGATCCATCCTCACAGCTGAAATCAGCGCCACAGTCCCATCATTTATTTAACATTCGCATGAATATATATAAAAGTTGTTTCTTATATTTTAATACTAAATACATAACTATATTAGCAGTAGTGTTTGTGACTGAAGAGCTAGAAGAGAAACTTTGTGATGGGCGAGTAAAAATCGATTCGAAAAACGAGCTATGAAATACAGGTAAATGCAATGATTATTTTGATGTAGTAGTTTCCTAGTTAAAACTGTCTCTACTCAATGTATTGGAATCAAAACGTGCTTACCATTTCAATAACTGATCAGGAACACGTATACATTAGTGCGAGTTTAATTTCCTAGATCTGTTGTTGTTAAGCAACGTGAACACGCTCAATATACCGTCAGGTATTTCATTTCAGTTGACGATGAGGTATTGTAAGCAAAACGTTTAAAGGTGAATTTGAACTGATCAGATGTTGAAGCGTTAAGTATGCGAGTTAGAATAAGTACTTTGTTTTATAATGTTCTGTAATGTTTTGTCTGTTACCAAACGTTAGATAAGTCTTTTTCTATTCTCGGTTGTGTGAATTCTTCATAAAATGTTGTTAGGTACTTACAATTAACTGTGCTTTCAAAGATATCTATCTAACTTTTAATACCGATTTGTAATAATCTGGTTATATTTTTCTTAAGTGTACTAGTATTTTTGGACTGTGTCGACAATTTAAACTCTGTTAATAAATTATTCTTAAACGAGGCTAAAATGCTTTTAGTCATACGGTACTTCTTTTTCTGATGTTTCACGATAATCATCACGTATTAATCAATTATGATAAACTTTCTTTGTTGACTTCCGGTCTCAAGGCTATTTTCCGGTCAAGGTGTTATTACCTTAAGTAGTTGTTTGAAAGAACTCTAAATGAAAAAAAAGTAATTCGAGTTTTAGAGTCTCTTTATACACTTTATGCAATGTTAGATCGAATACTAGAAAATCATGTCTATTAATTACTAACATGCAAATAAACCTTTTAGTACATTTGTGCATTATCTATATCTCTCTATCTGTCTATCTATACGTTTTCGGCCTAATATATCTACGTTTACTTATGATCTATCTACTTAGCGTATTTATATAGTAAGAGTAATTAAATATTTTATTTTAAAGATAATATACAAATCTGAGAGAAGCGCGATTTAAATTTCTCAGAAAGTCAGCAACCTCAGATCGAATCAAAGGAATTTCAGATACAGCCAATGTTGAGTACATTTAGCAAATAACCAGCGGTCTATTCATTTGTTAACATTTAAATTTAATTACATAAATAAAATAATATTTTCATTAACATATTTATCAAGAAGATATATTTGGCTTTAGTAAAATTACGTAATTTTATTAAAAGGAAACATCATAAGAGATTATTAAAAAAGATAAAGGAAAGGATTATTCGTATTGCTCGCAACACAGCTGGAGAACACTGTATAATATTTAATTTTTGAATTCATGAATATTTCACCGAAAAATATCAGTATATCTATCAATATGAGTTTATAACAAATAAATACTTGATGTAGAGATGTTGATAAGTCATTTTATGTTATCTTTAATTACATGCTAGATGAAACCTCTGGCTTGTTTTCTATATTCATCTATCTATCATAATTCTCCCATTACTCTTCTATCCAAAATAAAAATTTTATAATAATTATGGATGTTGTAACGTACGAGTAGATCTGTTTTTCTTGATAAAATTATTTAAATGTTTTAGAAATAAGACAAAATATTATGTGATCGAGATGTGTTAATATAGTTATTATATCTTCACGCCAGGTTTCTTAGGAGTAGGCAGAGAGCACCGAGTGCCGAATATCTGTATCCTGACAGACCTGACGTGCTTTTTCTTCACGATGTGTTGTTGTTGTGTAGAAAATATTAATAATGTAACTTCTTCTGTGTTATGCTATTGTGTAGTTACGAATATTTAATCATAAAACTATTGAGGTATGATTGCATTTTTTCACGGGTAGCATTCCGACGTTCAAAAATCATACCTTTTTGACCTTTCGCAAATATAACTCGCTCTGTTTTTAAAATTTTCACAGTACAGTCGCTTATTCGATTTTCATTGAATCTTGTAATGAGATAGTTGTACCTCTTCTGAGAAAGCGTAGGGTTTTTTTTTACCAAATAATTAAAGCTCCTAAATGTTACAATTAGTTCCGAGTTAAAAAAAATTAATTGCTTAAAAAATTAATTTTTAATCATCTTTTAACATTCCGCTTAATTACCTTTTACTTTTTCAAGTAAATGGGGAACGGTCAGTGTTAATACTAACGGTTATAATTATAGGGGTCAAAGTTCTGTGACCGAATGAAAAACTGATCGTTGTCTGACCCTAAAAGGGTGACAGCCAGTGGATGAGTTCCAAAAGTATTGCTACGAAGAAAAAATTCAAAAAGTTTATTGGCAGCTGAATTTTTCTGTTAGTTTCCACCCAGTGCTGGAGAAGCATGATCAGGCTACATCCAAATCTCCGCCAATTTTATGACGGACTTACTGACGAAAAATTTTTTAAATTAATTTCTTTTGCCCTGTATCAACTGTCATATTATTGGATATTCATAATATTGGCTTAAGTATAAACAAAAAGTGCCGATTCTAATTATGTTAACTAACCGAAGACAAGAAGACATTCAATTATAAACTCTATTCCGATACACTAAGGTTGATTTCGTTTTATACTATGTAGTTTTATTAGAGAGGCCAGCCAGCTAAAAATTCTTGTTAAAAAGCCAAAGTTAAAAAAGATGTTTTTTTTTACAACGACGTAGGTACAAATAAAAATTTTTCAGAAGCGATTTTAAAACACTATATACTTAATTATACATAAGGACGCTAATACTTACCATAGACGATAATATATAGAAGATAATAATCTGCTTTATACTTGGAATATTAACCGCTAAACAATGTTCAAATGAATAAATAAAAGACACTTATACATTTTTTCACAATTTTTTTCACATTGGCACTGTAGTGTTGCGTGAAAATCTCCATTTAACTATCACAATTGTGAAGTCAGTATTAAACTATACGATATCTATGCTTGTATGGTCTGTGTATGTAAAGTTATGAAATATACATGTATACGTATGAGCCTATGTACGTGTTACTGTTAGAGTACTGATTATATTTTTCTAAAACAATAGGTACTTTCTACGACTTTTATATTGTAAGATTTTTCCTGTTGACGTGTCATTTTCTGTTTTCAATTATACATTTCTTGAACTATTACAGTGTTTTTCATTTATATCCTCTAAAATAATACGTTCTCGGAACTAAACTAAACTGAACTGAACTAAACTAGAGGCTACGCAAGGCTAAGCTAAGCGAACAGGGCAATAAGAGCTGTCATATGAATATGAACTGTCATATGAATATGAACTGTCATATGAATATGAACTGTCATATGAATTTGAACTGTCATATGAATATGAACTGTCATATTAGCGTCCGATATGAATTAAAGATCTAATTAAATTATAAAATAACTCAGCCCTTTTTTCGTAATTTATCCCGACCCATCCTTGTTTATTATATTATTTATGTAACTTCATAAAAACATTTTAACAACAAGTTAAAAAAGAAATTGAAAAATCAACACAACATAACAGATAATTATTCTCAAATTATTATTAATTTTTTTCTCGTAATTGTTATCATTAAGAAAACAGACGAAATAAAACTCTTAAAAGCCAATATTTTTCTTTGAAACGAGAAGTTATATATAAATCGTTTGTTCAAACGTAAACCAAAAATAGACTGAAATATATATATTTAAAAAACTGAATAACCAAGGAAAGCCTTTGTAATGTTTGAAAGGCACGAAACATCAAAGTAATCTATAGAATAGAAATCAAAGAAGAAAAACCGTACCTCGAGGTAAACATCCGCAATCTTAAAATCGGCTTAAGAGATAACTCATACCACTCATACTTATAACATAACATCAAGCCTTTATATTCCCGAAGGGGTAGGCAGGGGTGTATAGTACACTTCCACGTTTCACCAGTTATGTTATACGTGCCACCATGACAAAGGGGGGACCCTATTTCAATACACCGGGCACAAAACTTCATAGAGTTTTTTTACAATACAATGATGAATACAATGACAATAAAAAAAAGATTCTCCGCTAAATATAATAAAGTTTTTCCGTCTACAGCACGTAGAAGACACTAACAATAAGTTTTAATAAACAACACGTAGAAAAAAAAAGGTATGAACAACGCCCACCCTTTTTTACCATCAACAGGAAAATCTTTACAAAGAACCCTATCAATTAGGGGAGAGATTTGGTTCGCAAGATTCGTACTCACTTCTTCGGTAGCCACACTGCATATATAGTAATGCTCCCGGACCTTCAGAAATGCACCAGTCCTTAGCCTTTCAGCTCTTTTCGAAAGTGCTGACTACCCTACACTTACAAAAATAAGGTTATGTTTTGGAATCGAAGTCGGCATCAATTATTTACCAGACACACCACAGTATAACCTGCACAATTAACCTGTCTATTTTTTATTAACTAACATTAATGACTAATGTCCACTTTTGGGATATACGTAATTATCATAAACCTATTAATTTTGTAAACAAATCGGTCAATGTTAACAATAAAACACACATATTACATAGTAACGGTTACGATAGTCACGGGTAATAACCGTCACGGACAAATGTTAATAAAATGTAAAGTAAATGTTTGGAAAAGGACTTTCGTTCTATATATTACGAGACAAAAGAGCTACTTGATTGCCTCGTTGATCGAGTGGTTGCAAGCGACACTGCCGAACGGGATGTCCTGGGTTCAAATCCCGGTTCGGGTACTATGAGAACTTTCTAATTTAGAATTTCTAGTCATGACTCGGAGTCTGGATCAGTGCCCGGTGTAATGCAATAGGCTCACCACCTATTCCATGGGACGTAAACGTAACTGGTGAAACGTGGGAGTGTACTACACTCCTCTGTCTACCCTTTCGGGGATTACAGGCGTCTAAAAAGTACGCTACGCTAAAGTACCTTATAGGTAACTTTTTGTAGACATTGATCAATTGAACTAGATTTCTCATAACTCATAGCTTATGAAACCGATCTGTCCTATCTTAAACCTATCTGTCTGTATCACCTCCGTAAAACTATCTGTCAATTGTGTAATATTTGTCACAGAAAATAAAAGCAAGCAGTTCTTTTCAATATCTGCCCTTCGTTGTCTTTTCTTACATTTTATAAAACCAATTACGTTAATAATTTTTCATTTAATTAGTTGTCTTTGTCCGTAATCCCTTGGTACCTTAATTTTGGCGTTTGATAACAGCTACTAATTTTATCACCTTAAGGTACACGTCGTATTGCTGAAGCAAGCTACACTCTGCTCATTCAGTTGACAATTTTATACAGGTGTTGCTTAAATTGGAGGTAGTTGGAAAACTCAATTCTGACAACAGAAATATTCATTTACCTGATTCATTCAATTCAGGATTGTATGTTAGTTCCAGATAGTTGGATTACTCATTTCTGACATCAGAAAGATTTAACAACACAAACGTAACATCACGCCTGCAATCCCTGAAGGGGTAGGCAGGGGAGTGTAGTACACTCCCACGTTTGACCAGTTACGTTTGCATCCCATGGAATAGGTGGTGACCCTATTGCCATTCACCGGGCACAGATCCAGACTCCGAGCCACTACTAGAAATTCTAAATTAGAAAAATCTAATAATACCCAACCCGGGATTTGAACCCAGGATCTTCGTTCGGCAATCGCGCTTGCAACCGCTCGACCAACGAAGCAGTAAATTAACAACACAATTGATAAAAACTTACACACTCAACTTGCAACTCTATAGATAAACGGCAGCATCTAGTCCTAAAATGGTACGTTTAGGAAGACAAACATATATTTCGTTTCTGTATTTCCTCGAAATGAGGCAGAGGAGTGTAGTACGCTCTCAAGTTGCAATGCTTATATTACGTCCCACTTAGGAAAAGGAAGTGGACCTATTTCCATACACCGGGCACAAATCCAGGCTTCGAATGATTACTGGAAATTTCAAGTAAGAAATATCCAGAAATACTATGCCCGAGCTGGGAATTAAATCAACCAAACAACGAGGCAGTCAAGACATATATTTATCGAGTGGTACCTCCATTTAAAAAAATAGAACCGTACCGCATCGTACACCTGTTACCTGTCAGACACACCGCTAAAATACCAGATCTTGTTCCTCGAAATTCTAGCTCCGTCGGCATCTCTTTAAACTTCTTTGGCATTTAACAATGATAATTTTCATAAAATTTTGCTATGACCTATTTAGAATCCACTTAGATTAAATTTAATAGGACATTTTCGCAAATTACCTATCCAGTTGTCATACTATACTAAGGGGGCACTACACAGTACCGTATAGTACACATGTTACCTGTCAGACACATCGCTAAAATCAAGAACTTGTTCCTCGAAATTCTAACCCCGTCGGCATCTCTTTAAACTTCTTTGGCATTTAACGATAATAATTTTCGTAGAATTTTGCGGTAACCCATTTAGAAACCGCTTAGATTAAATTTAATAGGACATTTTCGTAAATTACCTATCCGCTTCTTATATTGTGCTAAGGGGACACTATACAGTCAAACCTTTAAATATTATGTCACCGTCAACCATTTTAATAAAGTTTTCTTCCTCTGTTGAATATTGGACTCATATAAAATTACGCTTAAGACTATAATGTGTCTATATCAGACGGATTTTGACGAAAATGAGAGATACTTTTCAGAGATCGAACACGTAATTAAATAAACGTCTGTTGCTGTTTATTCCTATGGAATATGAGCAAGGTTGTGCGGTCGTTTGTAGGTCGTAACTGCATTAGATAATGAATACAAATTTATATTTTACATTTAAAATACAAATATAGAATACAAATTTGTGTTACATTATCTAACTCGTAAAATGTATATTATAAAATTTTATTTTTCCAGAATTTTTTCGCGTTTTCGAGAATGTTCTGGCAAAATAAAAATGTTGTAATGAAGCGTGCTCAGTTTATATACTACTAAAAGACTGCTTTAAAAGCCATTTGGTAAGGAAAAATATTGTTCAATTTGCTGATATCCTTAGACAAAACAATGAAGGTTTTCGCCACAGAGTAAATATAAAATAGAAACATCAAGGCTTTTTGTATCATCTTTATGAAGCACAGGCATGTATACGAGTATGTATATGTTTACGCAACAAACGTAAATACTTTTTAACCGCTATGTTTAAATCAAAATGAAGTAAAAATAATTAAAATATCTTGAATATTTTGTCGCATATTTACATAAAACTATTGTTTTTGTCATACACTTTTAATGAGTGGCTTGCAGTGCTACCATAAACAGTCTGGTAAGTTCTTTTGTATTAGAGGTGAATGTCCTGTAGATTACCAATGGCGGGAAATTATATGGAATATTTATTAATAATACAGTACAATCGCTTTAGTTTTTATAATCCTATATGTGAAGCCGCCATCTTTGTTTTTTTATATCTGTCATATAATAATTGTGTTTTAATTAATCAAACTATTTTCCAGGTTCATTTTATTAGCACAATGTCACCATTTTTTCTTAAGCTTAATTTAATTGTGTCACGAACGTAAACGATAAGAGTGTAACACGTATTTATTTAAATACTTTTTGTCCAACAAAAAATGTCTATGTATATTAATGTAACAGAAGTATGTCTAATGGAAACATGGATATCGAACTTTAATATTATATAAAATTACTAGACTAATATTGCTAACTGAATACCGAACTCAAAACCCTTTGCATGATATCATCATCATCATTATCGGTATATTTCAGTCCACTGCTGGTCATAGGCCACCCCCAATGAGCGCTACCCCGCCCTGTCCTCGGCTTGTGGCATCCAGCATCTGCCTGCAGCCTTTCGCAAATCGTCATCCCACCGGGCCGAAAGGCGTCCTAGGGCGACTACGTTTGCATGATATATTTATACATAACAGTATCCATTACACCATTGCGTGGTTTTATATAATTGCAATATACAATAATAATAATCTTTCGAAGGCTTAATCCAAATACGATCGCATTGCAAATTCCAAATAAAATTCTATATTAATACCATTTTTCGCAATAACTTTTTAAGATAACCAACACGAAGGTTTTCATATTTTACAGTTATTGCCGAGTTTTACGGTTTTCGTGCTTTCAAAGCCGTTCTTTTACGCCAGATGCTGCATAGTTCGAAACAACGTTAAAGAAAACGATTACTATACATTATTGCTGTTTTATAATACATATAAAATGCATGTAGCTAGGTACATATTTACGTGTAGTTATTCATTCTTTTATTTATTTATTCATCCATTCATATAATTGTTCGTCTGAACGTTCCTGTATTATTTCTTAATAAGAGATCAAAGAAAGTGTTTTTTTTTTTTTTAATCGACCCATTAACATTCCACTGTTGGAATATGAGTCTCCTCCCATATTGAGAGGGTTAA